>KN840569.1:0-23264 GCA_000832265.1 Phlebiopsis gigantea 11061_1 CR5-6
GATGGACGGCGGGACGGGCGCCTATTTAGGGCGGAGATCGAAATTTCAGCTGTGCGGGTCTAGATTCCATAAACACAGCAATTACGGCGCTTACGGAGAGCATACACCCCTGCATCTCGACGACCACCAGCTAGGTCACTGCTGTCGAGAAACCCTCGCTTCATCTGCTTTTTCATCGTGCGGCCCTCTGTAAAACCAAATTGCTGAAATATGACTAACGTCCCCTCAGGGTCAAAGCGTCCGTGGGATGGGGCTCCAGATAAAGACGTGCACAAACGGCCGCGAGAGGACTCTCGCGACTGGAGGGATGTCCATTTGAGATCTCCTCGCGGAACACCTCACACAGACAGGCGAGACTACTCGCAACGCAGCCGGGATTATGAGCGTAGGCGGTCGAGGGATTTGTCGCGGGACGGGGTTAGGCGAGATGACAAGGAACGGGACAGGGAGCGACGACATGATCGGGGGCGTGCGAGGGACTCTTACTCCAGACGAGACGATCCCCGCCGTGATGATAGGCGAAGACATGGCTCTCCACGCCGACAACCTGAGAGTAACGGAGCCGCACGTCACGAAGACTCGGAGAAAGAAGAAGGAGAGTGAGTATCGTAAGATCTCGCATACTATTACAGTTGCCGCATGCTTACGATGCACTCTGCAGGATTTCACCTCGGCACAGTCCTTCGCCAGCTTCTAGGGATACCCAGTCTCAGCCTTCTTCAAAACTGCCGCCGGCTACCGCCACAGCATCAGAGCCCGAAATCGAGCTAGACCTTTCAACCACGCCCCCTCCAGTAGAAGATATGCTCGCCGCGCGCCGAGAAAGACGTCAAGCTATCCTCGCCAAGTACGCAGGCGTTGAAAGTATCAACACAAGCCAAACTGCCACCCCGTCTCCTGGACCTAGCAGTGCGGCTGAACCGCCTACTGCTGTATCTGCAATATCTGATTCAGCCTCCCAATTACAGAGTATTGCAGCTATGCCAGGGCCCATAGGCGCGCCGCGTACGTCAGAGCCTCCTGATGGTGCTGGTCAGTACTATCTCTTCGTTATCAGTGAAGCTGACTTATGTGTATGCCTATCTGTTTTGTAGGCAAACGGGACTCGATGTCCGCCTCTCCCATACCCGACTCGTTCTCGCTCGCTAAAGACGGTGACGCTCAAGATGCTCAGGTGAACGTACAGGCGCAAGATAGTAATCAGGAGCAGATCTCTGCTGCCGACTATGATCCAAGCCTAGATCGACACGAACATGAGCGGAACCTAGTCATGGTTAATGGTAACCGGCCGCAAGATGACGTCGAGATAGTCGAAGAGGAAGAGGAAGACGACGACATGGACGACATGTTTGCAGTCGTAAAGCCCGAGAAGAAGGTCAAGAAGATCAAGAAGGTCGTTGTAAGTTGACAGTCTCTTTACCTATTTATTCAATGCTAAACTTCGCTCGTAGAAGCCATCTGTGCCTGCCTTGATCACCACTACTCTAGATTCTGCTGCAGACCCAGAGGGCTACTATTCAGTCATTCTTGGCGAACAGCTCGATGGTGGTCGTTACCAGGTGTTCTCGTCGCTCGGCAAAGGCATGTTTGCTAATGTCGTGAAAGCACGAGTGTTGAATGGAGAGGTCGGCGAGGCCGGAAATGAGGTGGCGATCAAGATCATTCGTTGTCAGGAATCTATGTGAGATGTTTGTTACTTTCATACTGAATGCATCTCATGCTATTTTAGGTACCGCGCGGGTCTGAAGGAGGTCCAAATCCTCAACAGGTTGAAACAGGCTGACCCTGAGGACAAGAAGCACATCGTTCGCCTTGAGAGGACGTTCGAACATCGAGGTCACCTGTGTATCGTATTCGAGTCTCTCAGGTCAGAGTTTATACGTACATTAACGCGATCTTAAACTCACCCAATGACGTAGCATGAACCTACGTGACGTCGTGAAGCGCTTTGGTAAGGACGTTGGGTTGAACATTCGCGCTGTTAGGGCATACGCGCACCAACTGTTCTTGTCCATGAGCCTCTTGAAGAAGTGCAACATTATGCATGCGGACATCAAACCGGACAATATCTTGGTATGCTGGACATGCCTCATGCCTTCATATAATAGATACTGACCTGTTATGCGCTCACAGGTGAACGAGCAGAAGACAGTTCTCAAGCTTTGTGACCTGGGTTCAGCCTCGGATGCTTCTGAGAACGACATAACCCCTTACTTGGTCAGCCGATTCTACCGTGCTCCTGAGATCAGTGAGTGCCTCGTATTCGGCCTTTTGTCACGGTGGCTCATTGCGGCTTTCAGTCCTCGGATATCCCTACGACCCGGCGCTGGACATGTGGTCGGTTGGTTGCACTCTGTACGAGTTATATACCGGCAAGATCCTCTTCCCGGGGCGGTCTAACAACCATATGCTCCTGCTGATGATGGAGTTAAAGGGCCGGTTCAACACCAAGATGATCAAGAAGGCCAAGTTTGGGGACATGTACTTCGACGACCTTGGTGCCTTCCAGAGCATCGAGCGTGATAGGGTTACAGGTTCGGTACGTCGGCGCTTTTCTCGTTCTCATCTCGGAAAGCTCATGGAACTGGTCATAGGATGTCATGCGACAAATGCACATCACGAAACCGTCACGAGATCTCCGCGCAAGGCTCATGCCTCCTGCTTCGGCGAAGCTCAAGGACGACGAGGCTAAGGTCTTGACGTCATTCGTCGACCTGCTGGACAAATGTCTAGCTTTAGACCCTGCCAAGAGGCTCACGCCGAAGGACGCACTGGCTCATCCGTTTATTAGGGGCTCGGTTTAGTACTCCGCCGTTCCCCGGAACGTGTATTCACAAGCTTAATCTGTATCTTCTTGCACTGCAACCAATGCTCTCTCGCACGAGCTGAGCATGGACAGATGACCTGGTGACCGTCTTTTTGGGGCAAGTATGGGAACATGAGCTACCAATCTCCCGTCGAACGGCACTCCTATCCGTCGACCTATAAGAGAGTGTGCTCGCTTCTGGTCTCTTGTGCCCTCCCTTCGTGCGAGACTTTCACTCACCGTTAGCATGTCTGACAGAAAGTTGCCCAGTTTCGACGAGCTCCCAAACTTCCACGAGTACACCGGTTGTGCTTGGGAGGTTTGGGGCAAGGGAGACGAGCTCGGCACTGTCAACCTACTCACGGCGGAGGTCGTCGCAGAAGCTGCGAAAGAGATCAAGTGTGTCTATCGCCTTGTATTAGCCATTTAGCCCTCACTCAAGTATGCATCCGGAAGACTTGGGAAGACGATCTGTCTGAACTTGTGAGTAGTCCTCTTGAGTTTTAATAAGGGGTCAGATTCAGTCGCTTCTTATGAAGGCCAATCAACTTCCCGGGAAAGGTTAGTATCGTTCGTTTAAAACGCCCTCCCACGAGTTAATATGATTTCCGCAGCCGACGTTCGAACGCCAGCCACCCATGCACAACACATGGGCGTTGGCAGAGGCTTGTAATGACGACAGCCTTTACATCGTACGTCGCACGGTGACATTAGATGCTGTCCGATGCTAAATTGCCACTTGCTACAGAACACGCAATCCGGAACACAGTGGGACGGCCTTCGTCATTTTGGTATCTTCAACGGACACAACGTGTTCTATCAAGGGTCAGAGAGCCCTCAAGTGTCCCGCCACATCACCTGAACTTCAGCGCAGTACTCCAGCCTCCGAGTTATCTCGCGGCCACTTCTTCATCAGCGACCCTGATGACTTCGAGAAACACGGCCACAAGATCAAGCTGGGGATCCACAGTACGTATCCCGCGCGCCTCCCAGACGCAGCTCTTCACATCATGTGCAGACTGGGCCCAGCACGGCATCGTCGGGCGCGGCGTCCTGCTCGACCTCGTCCGGTTTTACACCGCGGACGGCACGAAGCCGCTCCCGTACGACCCGTGGACGAGCCACGCGATCCCGCTGGCGGACATTGAGGCGTGCGCCGCGCAGCAGGGGACAACTTTTCGCACGGGCGACATCCTCGTCCTCCGCGTCGGCTTCACGCAAAAGTGGTGGGCCGTGACGCGCGCGGAACGCGATGCCCTCAGTGCAAAGCCCGAGACCTTGTGCGTGCGCCGCCCCGCTCTCCTTATTGCGTTCCTGACCTCGGGGATAGTGCCGGCATTGAGCAGTCTGAAGAGATGAAACGATTCTTGTGGTGAGTAGTCCGCACGGTGGCGTCTTGGGCGTGATTCGATGTCCACCGTGATGCAGGAATAATCACTTCGCCGCCATCGCGTCTGATCAGCCCGCCATCGAGGTGAGCGTTCAGGAAGTCTTGCGTTGTCCGCCGACTTACGCAGCGCGCAGCGCTGGCCAACACCTCAGGGCACGCCACATATGCACCAGGTCGGTTCCCGCGATGTCATTCTAGGGATACTTCTGACGAATTTCGTTCATCCACTGGCAGACCTTGCTCGGGTGAGTCCATTGAACGGACTCTGCTTCGCGTGTTAACCTGTATCGCCAGCCTATGGGGAATGCCTATCGGTAAGTCTTTTATCCTAGTGGATGATAAAAAGCTCACCATTCCTTGCAGGCGAGTTCTTCGACCTTGAAAAGCTCTCCGAGGCCTGCAAGGAGGCGGGAAAATATACGTTTTTCTTCACGTCTTGGCCATTGAACGTGTAAGTTACCGACCCGGTACATATGTTTAGTCTGCTTATGTACGTGCTCTTTAGGCTTGGAGGCGTCGCCAGTCCGCCCAATGCTGCGGTATGTATTACAAATATTTATATATCCTCTACTTATTCTCACATCAACTGTGAAGGCCATCCTGTGACACAGGATACGTCAGGTATGCTACATAGTATGCATCTAAATGTACAATATGGTGTATCAAACAACGATCCCCTTACGAACGCGGCTCCGGGTCGTCCTGCTGCAAGGGAGTCATCGGACGGACACACTCCGCTTCCACAAAAGGACTCGCAGGCAGATCGAACGCAGCCTGCGACGTGCACACCGACAGCCGGCGGCTGGGCGGCTCGACGCACAGCGTCTCGTCCTCGCTCTCGCTCTCCCACTCCGAGCCACACGCCCGCGACGCGGCGGCGCCGTCGGCGGACAGCGCGGGGCTCTCGAGCGTCTTTCGCCCGCGCAGCGGTGCACCGTCGTCGAGGCTCTTGTCGGGGACCGGCCAGCGGATGAGGTACGCGACGAACGTCGAGCACGCCGCGGCGACGAACACCGTGCGCAGGCTCGCCGCGTACGCGTCCCGCGCGGCGCGCTGCAGGTCCGCGGTGAGCTGCGGCAGCAGATTCGCCGAGTGCCGGAGCTCGGCGATGAGCTGTGCGTGCTGGTCAGCGGGTGGGTTTTGGCGACGGCGGGGGAGCGGCTCACCTGCTCGGCGCCGGGGCCGGTGATGCGTTTGTGCAGCTCGGTGTTCAGGCTGGATTGGAACATCGCAGACGAGAGCCCGACGCCGCCGACTTGTCCTAGATTACTCTGTGGTCAGCGGCGCGTGCGCTCCCGGCGGGTCGTACACGCACCTATTCCGCGCCACAGGAGGCTGAAGCCGGTGCCTACCGCAAGGGCCGAGTCTACGATCGATGTGAGCTGTGATCTTGGTTGTCTACCGATCGCCACGTACCGGGAATGTGTGAGAGAAGGGCGACTATCGTAAACCAAGGATCGTTAGTGGGCAATTAAGACGGAGTTAGCGTGCGATCAACTTACTCAGCATGGTCTGCAGCACGACTGCATTTCCAAATCCCAGAGGGAACTGCGTCGCATGGTTCAGAGCTTCGAAGCTATGCACCAGAAGGTAAACACTTACGATGCTCAGCCATAGAACTAGTGGATGTGAATGTTCGGTCATCGAGCTGATCAGCACCGTCGATATGAACGGGAGGATCCCGCACACAAGAGTCAAGGTTCGGTATTTCCCTGTCCGATGCATGGCCCAACTAAGCACATAATAACTTGATCAATAAAACAACATCGCAAAAATGATCGTCGCCGCTCACCCTGCGAACATCGAGCCCATGGACATCGCCACGCCGTTAGGTATCAGATGTGCCCCTAGAAAAGCTTCGTTCAACACCGCAGCCACCGTAGGGCGCGTCGCGCACTTGCCTGCTTCGCCGGCGCTGGTCAGCATGACGGTCTGGAACCATGTCGGGAGGTTGTACATGACGGCAAAGTTGCACATCGACACCATGAAGCTCGCGAGGCCGACGAGCATCGGGACCTTCATGCGCACGAGCATCGGCGGGAGCATCGGCTCGCGCGCGCACCCGATCTCGATGACGACGAATGCACCCGCGAGCACGAGCGACGCGGCGAGTGGCGCGTACACCGCCGGCGAGGACCACTGGGGGCGCGGTGGTGAGCGCATGGGGCGCGGGAAACGGCTAGCAGACGTACCGGCTGCTCGTTGCTGAACCGCGCAGTAAGGAAGACAAGGAAGGAGAGAACCTGTAGGAAGGTGAGTACGCCGGGATAGCCCTGCACGGAGTGCGGGAGACTCACGGCGCCAAGGAGGGAGAAACTGCCTCCCCAGTCTATCTTCCGGAGGACTTCTGTGGTGCTCGCACTCCGTCCCTGAGAGCGGTCAGTGCGGGTCGGTGCGTGAGGGGCTGGCGGGGCATACCGGAGTAACGTAGTGCAAGTTCCAGGAAGTGAGTGCGAGCGAAAGCCCGAACAGCGGGAGCTGGAGGAGGAAGGCCCATCGCCAGCCGTATCTTGATATGCGGCCCGACATGATCAGTCGTCTATCGAACGCCGCGACGGGGTACTCACCTGTCGTTGATGAACCCGCCGAATGGACCACCGAGTCCCATGCCCAACTACATTGAAAACAATGAGGTACAAGCCGAGATCAGAACCGCGGGACGTACACTCTCGAACAATGCAGCGACGCCTTGAGTAAGTCCCCGCGACTATTGAATAGCATGATTAGAATAGACTCGCTCGGGCACACCCTTATTGACGTACTCGCATACTATACATATCGCATGTGATGATCCTATGCCGTCAAGTCAGTCGGCCGTACGCAGAACTCGTGCGAAGCCCACTCACGATGCAGTCGTAAAGACCCCGCCCCCGCCCATCCCGGCAACCTTCGAACGGCGTTCGTTAGCATTCATGTAACAAGGTTGATAGTGCGACGTACAAATCGAGCGGCAATGAGCATCTCCATGTTACTCGACAAGCCGCATGCAGCGGTGCCCAGCGCTGCGAAGACGACCGCAATCTGGTTCGCAGCGCGTCGGCCCATCACGTTGCAGAGTCGGCCGTACAACGGGGTGAACGTGCAGGTGGCGAGCAGATATCTGGCACCGTGCAAGGCTACTGAGCGCGTTCGGGGTAGCAGAAAGTCGATCACCACTTACGCTGTGCCGAGCCAGCTCGCCTGATGGGACTTTTGGAAATCAGAGGATATTGAGGTGAGTACTGCACGGGGTTGGTGGGACGTTCGTGAAGCGCAAAGCGAGAAACATACGTGTTGCTACCATGGTCGCTGCATCGGCGGTTAGCTAGTGCTGTAGAGTGAGCTGTGCATGCACTCACTGTTCAGGGCCTGCGAGAGACGGTGGAAGTTAGACGACGCATTCTGCAACAAGTGGCGACCACTCACAGAGAGAAAGTTCGCAATCCAAACCCCTAGGAGGATACCATAGCGCGTAGAGCGAGAGAGGTCAAACGGTCCGGGCGCATCGCCGGCGTCGCAGGTTTCATTGGTCGTGCGTTGTGGCAAAAGTCTGGTGTGTTCGTCGCAGGTCATTACAGGTCGTCGAGGTCAGCGGGGTTAAGGCACGCGCGCGAAGGCTTATGTAGGCGGAACCGAGACGCCGCTGCAAAATTTTCAGGAGATGCTCTCGGGTGCGGTCCACTGGAGTCCACAGGACCAAGGAGCCAGTACCGTGGCCGACGCAGAATCAGGGCGAGCTTCGGGCGAGCAGGAATTCCACAACGGCTAGGCCCCAAAAATAAGGCGGGGGAAGCACAGGCACCGCGTCGAACCCTGGCAGAATTCCGAATAGTGACAAGCGGACTCATGACTGTCTTCCCCTGCCCAGTTTCCGCTGCACCGTCCGGCATATGATACGTCCAAGCCCCATGTGCAGGGCGGTGGCTTGTGGGCTCCTCGAGTAATTGTAGAGCACGTCGGTGTAGGTCCTGGCGTTATCTAGCGTGGCCGCTCCAGTGGAGGCTACCTACAGAGCTTGGCTGTGAGCCTGTACTCTGACGAAGTCAGGATGTTGGACATCGGATCGAGATGAGGCGTACGGTCATGGCTGTGCAGGGTACGGTCATTCCACCGCTGCGTGAAGCGGCTTCTCTTCAACGAGCCTGACCTTCTGGCCCCTCGCATAGTACAGCGAACTCACCGACTTCGGTTCATAGCCGCCGTGCGCAATCGCATCACGGATTGCGCAATGAACAAGCGCTGGAAAGCAGCCAATAATTGGACGACCTCGGGTCGGCTTGGTCTTGGTCTATTTCGAAGACTCATCTCTATCGATATATCATTAGAATAGACCTCAGTACTATATGCTTCACTGACCAGATGTACTTTGTCCAATAGTGTCGCCTTAGAACAGGCCATTGGAACTCAAGGTGGTCAGTGCCACAATTCAGCTCACGAGGGGGTCGCGTCGGCGGCAGCAGATTACGTAAATAGCCATCAGTGTCGAGCGTTTTGAACTACGCGGTGAGTGTTTCTTGATGTTCCTGTAGGAATCTCGAGCAAGGGGTCTAGCATGCAAACCGGCCTTGGGAAATATGAGAGTGAGGTGGCTTTATGCACACATACCATACTCAAACTACGCTGGTCGAAGAAAAGTGCCTTTCAACGAGAACGAACCCGAGAGAAGATGCGCACCTCGCTTGCAAACCGGGTGTATGCGCTTCATGACGCCAAAAACGACTATTAGTTCAGTGCATTGTAGTTAAGGTGCATGCGCGACGCGTGACGCATCCACAGGGAGGAACTTCGTGATGTTGCACTAGAAGTCAGAACTAAAACACAGAGACAACCAGGATTACCTAAATTCCAACCCAGCGCTATTCTCAGAGCGTGCACGCTACCCAAGCGGCCCTTCTCGTCAGCAACACGACTGGTCCAGCGGCGAGGTCGAGGATTCAAGTTGGGACATGGTGCCAGTTCGGGATGAAAGCTAGTTCAAGGTAGGTATCCGCCCGAGTCCAAGTAAGAAGCGGGTTGACAGATGCTTAATCAACTTAGTAACCGGCACTGTCACACCCGGAGTCAACCCGGGGTAGTACACTTGGTAAACTTCATTAAGCTTCATTGTCCGGGCAGGCAGACCGATACCCGTACCGCCACCTAAATATTTATGTCTTGCTAGCGATTTCATCTCTATCGTGACGGAGAACACGTTTCTTATATGTCTGTCACGTCCCGCATCCTGATAATATATCTACGATATCTTCGACCAACAAATATTAGTGCTGACTTGGTGCTGACGCCTCGAAATCGTGATATACGTGACATTGTGACCCAACGCGTCTGCAGTCGACGCCACATCGATGTCACTCCTCCGCTTTCCCACGACTCACATACCTCGCGGAATGAGCTGTATGGCCTACAGAATCCGACGCCGGGAGCTGCCACGTGCAACCCACAGGGGCCAGCAGCGCAGAACGTCGCCGAGCTGACCACGAAGATGCGTTGCGTCGCGGTGGAAATCTGGTACGCTGGTGGTTGGAGACCCACGGCGAGGTTCTCTGGGCGGCGGCTGGAAAGCTACGTGTTGACACGATGCGGAAGCCTGAGGAGCGTGCGGCGGTGTGAGATGCGGGGCGTAGAGGAGGGTTATCATTAGCAGGTGCGTCGCGGTACCAGAGTGACATACGGGGACAGTATACGCAGTACAAAATATGCTTCACAATTACGCCACCCCACATCAAGCAGTCAAATATCTCACCGCGGGATGTTGACGCGCGAATTTCTGGGAACGCGCAGCCTCACGACGGCCGTGCAACATTATTCTCGCATTATGAGATCTCTATACTGTAGGCAGTGTACACTGCAATATATCTACATTAAAGATGTAAGTAATGAGTAAGAGTTAAGATGCGTGTCGCAGGACCCGCCAAGCGATATGTACCGCAGATACACGGCCGCCGATCACCCCGCATACACCCACATTCATCAGAGTAGACCCTCAGCTGCCCGCGCGTCATCCGATGCGTCCGACTCCAACGGCTCTTGCTCATCCTCAGATCCCGACGGCCCTGGACTGCGCTCAAAAGACAGACTGCCCTCGCGAGACCGGCTGTCGTCCGAACCGAACTCCCTGCTCCGGTCCTGGCTGTCGTCCGAGGGGAACTCCCCTGCCTGGGTCTGCTCGTCGCCGTCAAGAACGCCTTCAATTGCGTTGGCCGACGCGACTTGCTCACTCGCCTCCAAGGGCTGGCGATCAGCGTGGCGGGACGGGCCCGCAGCCGGAGCACTGGGGGACCTGGAAGATTCGCTCCTGCGCGTGTTGAAGGGCGTCGCGCGCACGGTCCCCACGGACGAGCCAGAATGACGCCCGCCTCTCGCCTGGTTCCCCGCCGGGTTGTCCTGCTCGCCTTCGGACTCCGAGATGGCCACCGGCTCTCGCTGCGCTGTGCGTTGCCGGCTCGACGACGCCTGTCCTGGGGGCTGCGACGGGTCGACCATAGTCTTTTGCGTGTTCAGGGGGGATGGAGGGCGATCTACTACCGGGGACCTTGTCGCCTGTCGGTTCGCCCCGGAGGGCCCTGCCTCGGCGTTCATTGCGTAGGCAGCAGATGAGCTATAATTGTGCACACGGTCACAAGTGACTCATGTGTGATCATGGACGGAACGTTACCTGCGCTGGTTGACTCGGCGCTGCCGTTTTCGCAGAGGCTCCTCTTCGCTCTCCTCGTCGTCAGGCTGCTCCTGCTCGATAGCAGCTCCCTCGCCTTCGTTGCCATCTTCGCTCTCCTCTGACTCCTCGCGCACTGCGATACGTTTCAAACCGTTGACCCTTCTGTCGACGCGGTATGTTGTCTTCTGGTCCGATGTATATCCCTTCTCCTCGACAATCTCAGCGATCCGGGGGTCCAGCGTTTCGGCATTCTTCTTGTAGTGCTCCAGCCATGATGCCCATGGATGGCTGACGGCAGCACCCCAGAGGCCGTTCGGGAACTGTGTCTAGCGTCAGCCACAAGCACGCAGCGAGCGAGAGGGGACGCACATCCATGGCTTGCACGACGAGTTGCTTGTAGATGTTCTGCCCGTATCGCCCGCCGGCAGCCTTCTCCGGGATCTTCATCGCGATCCACTGGCACAGGAGCTCCTTCTCCGCCTCCGTAAAGTCGTTCCGCCTGCGCGCCGGAGCCCATCAGCAGCACCCAACAATGACGAGAGGAGGAGAGCACGCACTTGCCCGGCACGCGCCCTGGCATGGGCATCGCGTCCTCGACGTACGCGTCGAGGAACCGCTTCGCGTCGACGCACCGCTTGACGAAGCCTCCGCCCTCCGCACGGTGCGCTGGGTCCGCGAGGCAGTACCGCCGGTACGTCGGCAGCACCGCGTCGTTGACGAGCCAGACGTCCGCCTCGGCCAGCGAGCCTGCGCACCGCCCATCGTGCGCCTGGGACGCGCCGCACGCGTGAGCTTGCGCGCGTAGAGCCGTGAAGGGGCGCACGCACCTGGATCACCCGCTGCAGGGCCTTGACACGGGCATCGGTGAGGCCGCCTTTGTCACATATGTGTGTGGGGCCTTGGACGAGATGGAACACCTTGCCGCTGAATACCGGCATTGCTGGGCTGAAAACGACGAAACATGGCAAGTATCAGGGTTCTGCGGTGAATTGGTCCACAACCACATACGTGCAGTATGGAGGTCGGCGTTGTGTTCGAAGTTTGGAAATCAAGACCCCAACGAGGCGACACGCTCAGGACCCTGGACTCCCCTGCTAGCGCTGGCATCGTGGCGTGGTGCTTGGCGCAGCTCAAGTTGAGACTCGGCAAGAAAGCTCATGCGCCACTGTTTGCAGATGGTCATTTGCATCTATATCTGACTCTAAGATGTACCGAATATCCAAGATCATTGTACAGACACAAATAAACGGCTCAAATTGCAAACCTCACTCGTACATAGGGGGTGAATCAAGCCAAATATCCGATGAATAAAGAAGTCAAAATAGAAGATAGCAAGTTGACCTACATTGCGTGATCAGAATAGCACAAGCCGTGCCAGAGTAACGAGACGGACCTGGTTATTTGTCAGGACGTCCACGCCACTTATGACCTTGAGTTCCGTCCCGGCCACAGGCTCTCCTGACTCATCTGTGAGGACACGTTTCGTACTTGTGGAGTACCTGGTCTGTTGGATGGTGGCACCCATTAACGAGTCAATCTAACGCGACAGAGATTAGTTTCTGTTCCGTCATGAGCAGAAACGGAGTACGCACGAAGGAGCCAAATACGCCGCCGAGAGCGCCGTAAGCAAGAAGCGGCAGCACGACACTGTGCCATTGCGTACGGCATGCGGCGCTCTCGACGAGGAGCGTCGCGGAGAGGGTTGCACCCATGATGACGCCGCCCATGAGCGAGGCGAGCGTCCCTGTGGGCGACATGCCGCCGTTCGTCCCGGGCGGTACGGGCTTCCACGTTGTGACGAGGCGGGGCTGGGAGGGCGAAAGGATGCCCAGCTCGGATGCAAGTGTGTCTCCGAGGCAGCACGCAAAGTGTCTATGTGTTATGCGCGTCGGGCCTGGCCATGGGTATCAAAAGTAATTCACGCACCCTAGGGTCACGAGGAGGAGTGTGCGACTCAGCTTGGAGGAAGCAGGAGGTGCGATAGGGCACCACGTATTGAAGTCGTATGGTGAATTTTGTGGTATGAACCCCGAGAGCAGCGCAGAGGCGAACGAGCCCGGGACGAAGGCAGCACTCCATACCAGCGACGCGACGAGTGCAGACAGGGAATTGCACAACACCTGCGCCGCGCCCCGGTAGCCTGCTTCCTGGTGGCCCTCCTCCAACGCCGCCTTGCGGGCCTTGCCGACCTTCGTCGCCCGCGATCCCGCGAGGTAGAATACGATGAGCGACACACCGAACGTGCGCAGCGGGACGGCCATCATGCTGAACCCGACGACGAATGCGGCGAGCCCGCCTGACGGCGAGAGCGACTTCTTGCGTGTACCGCTGTATCCCAGGTAGGCTGCGACAAGAAATGGTATGAGAGGAAACCTGGACAGCAGTGCCATGGTTGCAAGTGAGGGGAGGGGGTCTTGACGCTGGCGCGGGACTTTGACCTGAACCACCTCCTTCGCTCAAATTAAAACCATGTCTACATCCACTTCTCTGCACGGAAAGCTTGCGTTGATCACAGGCTGCACGCAAGTCGCGCATGTATTTGCAAGACAAGCTGCAGAGCTGACATACCCATGCCAGAGGCGGAATCGGCCTCGCGTCGGCGAGGCTGCTCGCCCAGCAGGGGTGCTCTATCGCAGTCCACCACTCGTCCCAGGCGTCCAAGGATAAAGCTGATGAGACTGTAGCAGAGCTTACAAAGCTCGAAGGCGTCAGGGCTGCTGCGTTCCGGGCGGACTTGTCGTCTTACGATCAGGCGAAAGTCTTGTATGACCAGGTCGTCGCGAAGCTAGGCAATCCGGACATTCTCCTCGGCAACCACGGTGCTACTTTCAAGACCATCGGACCTACAGGCGATATCCAGGATATCAGCTTCGAGATGTTTGAGGAGACTTGGAGGTTGAATACAGGCACAAATTACTATGTGAGTGTTCCCACTGGAGGTCCCTCGGTGAACTGACTTATATGTTTGTACTCCCAGTTAACACAGCTTTGTGTACCGTACATGGAGAAACAGAAATGGGGACGCATTATCTTGACCTCCAGGTACGTTGTGCAGCTCGATATCTATCGGAATAGGCTGATGACGTCATTGCAAAGTGTCGCCGCGTGTAATCATCCCTACAAACCACTTCAGATTTATCCCTTCTACTAAAGTTACTCTGGTGCAGTGACCGGAGGCGTCATTGGTCCTCATTACGCCTCGTCCAAGTCTGCATTGCATGGGCTGATCCACTGGCTTTCGCTTCGCTATGCCAAAGATGGCATCGTAAGTAGAACTTGTGGCTGCTTCCATCTTTCCAGAGTTTACAAATCTTCTAGTGCAGCAACGCAATTGCTCCTGCTTTGATTGAAGGTATGAGCAAATGCCTACTAGCGTTACCGATATTCATCGGATGCGCTGGCACCAGACACTGCCATGTTGTCGAACCCCTCGCCCGAAGTTCGCGTGCGTTATGTTCGATGGCTTACAGTCTGGCCGTCTGCTAAGTCCGTCGTTAGGCCAAAATCCCCATTGGCAGACTGGGCAAGCCGGACGAGATTGCTTCCATTGTCCTCATGCTGGTACAAAACGGCTATATGACGAACAAGGTGTGCACAAATGATCGTAAGCATATCTAGTGCAATCTAGCTAACACTTGTAGGTGATTTGTGCTGACGGAGGCTGGACAGGAGGTGGTCTTTGACGTAAGAACAGCAGCGTGGCAAAGTGTAGCTGTAGAGCAAGAAAACACACCCTCACGAACATTACATTGCATTGCGATGCTTAAGAAGAGAACTTGCCTATATGAAACACTGAACCACTACCGGAGCAAACTCCCTCCGTTCATTTTGGCAGGTAAAATAATCCTGATCAGCCCATGCATGGCTCACGCCGCGTATAGCCGGCCTTCTCGGGCTTCACAGGCAAGAATGCTAACAGATCTTCCGCGGATTACGATGAAATAGGACGCCATCCCGCATGAGCGGCGCGTTTTCAGTCATAGACATAAATCCTACGTCTCGCAGCACAGATTGAATGGTCGCAACAGCGCAAGACCAAGACACGGCGCATCATTAGAGTGCAAAATGTGTTTCATTATCTCGCCAGTGCTGCAGCGCTCATGTTTCATGTCGTCCCAGTACAATCGGGCGCGCACATTGACTCAGATGCCGTCAAACTGACAACATCGCGTCCCGCCCGAAGACATACTTTTTTCGAGCCGAGATGATAGCGAGGTCCTCGACCAGTAGCATTCGGGGGTCAACAAAGTCCGTCCGATTCGGAGTACTCGAAGACGATGCTGCGGTGTCTGGGCGGGTTCGCCTGCCGATACATTGCCTTACCTGGATCCCCCTGCCTTGGGTATAAAAGCCTGGGGTCGACCTCCTGCTGAAGCCAGACTCAGGCAGTCCAACGTTGACCGTTCTCCCTCGCATACTTTTCTCTTTAATCTTCTTCAAACACCAACCGTTTTTTACGATCTACCTTTCCTTAACGTCCACTACTATCATCATGAAGTCCTTCACCGCCGTCATTGCCCTCTTCTCCGCCGCTGCATGCGTTTCTGCTGCTCCTACCGCTTTCCCCACCGCCTCCAACGACATCTACCGCCCGACGGGTGTCTTCCAGCCCGGCACACTCCCCGGCCTGTACACCCACCACGTCGCCCTCGACGGCACCGTGCACACGGAATACCACGGCGAGATGAACACCACCGTGCCCGTCTCGGGCACGAAGCCTGCGAAGCGCGGCAGCACGGGCGTGCACTGCTCGAACCTCTCGTTCTCCGCCTCCGACGCGTCCGCGGCGGCGCAGGGACTCGCGAACAGCTTCAACTCGCAGCCGCAGTTCTACCACGCGATCTCGTACTCGTCCGGCAGCGCGACCGCGTACGGCTGCGACTACGGCAACGGGCAGCGCATGAGCAGCGTCGAGTACATGGGCTACTTCAACGATGTCAGCTTCGACTGCGGCAGCACGAAGGAGGGCTGGTACTCCCTGCCGGACGCGAAGGCGTCCTACGGCGTCACCACCGCCGGCAACGGCTTCTGTTAAGCTTACTTTTGGTGTTTGGTGAGTAGATGCCGTGCCGATTGGTCCATCCACTGACAGTCCCGTGTTACAGATTACGACTTTAGCATGCGAGGGGCCTCGGGGAGGATCAGAGTTTGGGGAGTTTGGTTGCATCATGTACACTCTTTGCACAAGACCCGTTACGCCAGATCTCTAATTCTCCTTTGGTCTCATCTTATGCGCGTGAGGTTGACAAGATTCGACGTCTTACTTTGGACAGAAGTTCAAAAGTCCCTGGGTGACATCGACTCAAGGCGATAATTCACTTCGGACGGATTGATTGCACATTTATCTGTTGAGGACGCCTCAGAGCGGCGAGCAGATGATCTGCTGGGGCAGCGGGGCCTCGAAACGGCAAATCCGGTCTATCTTCCAGCCCGCGCCCTTGAGGAGGGTGACAAACTCGCCGATGGTCCGTTCCTGGCAGTTCATCATGGCGAGCATCTGTGGGGGCGGTCATCCCGGTGCATACGAGGCGAGACGGCGGGCACGTACGTTGAGGTCCATGGGGTAGCCCCAGCCGATGACCGAGTCAGGATACGGTAACAGCGGTGCAGGTGCGGGGGTCTTCGTCGCGCCTGGGATATCGTCCACATCGCTGCCGTCGCGGCACAGGTAGTCGGAAATGCCGTCGATGATAATGAGCGTCGTGTCTGGACAGGAGGCGTCGCGCAGGCGCTGCAGGAACTTGAGAGCGTATTTGTCCGACCAGTTGTGCGTCGTGTAGCGCATCACGAACACCGTGGCGTCGGTGATGTACTGGAGGTCGAACATGTCGTGTGCTATGTGCCATGTTATTCGAGGGTAGCGCGTCGAACGTTGGGGTAGGCACGTACCTTCCAAACGGACCATGCCGCGTTCTACCGCGCCGGGCATATTCTGTTTCCAGTGCTGCAACAAAGCTGAGTGCGACAGTAGAGGTGTGTAGGTGGTCAAGCGTACATCATGGGCCGCGTTGATCACCGCCGGCCTATCCTGGACGACATAGCGTAGATGCTTGTGTGTACCCGCGAGCGCCATAGTCAAGTTACCAATTCCGCCAGCGACGTCGACAACCAGACTGCCTTCGGGGAGCTTGTCCCATTCAAAGCCTTGCTTTACAGCGGTGTCCGAGTTGTAGTGCGTCGTGGCCCGCATCGCGTTCGGGAACTTCCTCAGGCTAGCGATGTTCTCCGGCTGCTCGAGCCATTCGTAACAAGGCAGGGGAGTGCGATGGGCCTGCTGGAAGGCCGCCTCGCTGGGCTCCTCGGAGTGGCCGGCAATGGGGTTGAAAAGAGTCTCAACGAGGTAAGACGCAGTCTTCATATTCTCGTTGCCGCTATATGCGGGTCAGTCTGGGGATGTATGTCGGCAGTGACAGCACATACTTCAGAGAGACGATCGCGGCGACGCCGTTTGAGCCGTCCCATCTGCCGAGAGGGCTGTGAAAACGATTAGGCTATGACCATCGCAACTAATGCTAGACAATTCCGCACCTCTTCAAGATCTCCTTAACCGACTTGTTCACGCTCATCCCAGAAGATAGCCGGGTATTCCTGAAGACATCGGGGGCGACCTCCTCGAAGATGTGGCGTGTAGCCAAGAATCTCAGAATCCTCCCTGGGTCGAGGTCCGGCTGTGAACTCTGGTCGATAGAATTAGCACGAACCTAATCTTCCTGGGTGCACTTTGGTGTACGCGGCGATGTCATTGACATGCATGCCCTGCAGAGTCGCATATGAGGTACGTCTGAGCATCAGCGCTCATGTGCGTCCTACCTTCCCGCCTGCCTCCATGAGGATGTCCGGGACGTAGGCGGCGTCGATGAAGGCCAGCGCGGTGGGGAAGTAGCCCTGGAAACCAAACAAGCTCGCCATCACGAAGCCGAAGCGCAGGCCCGTGGACGCACCCAGAGGCCCATCCCGAGCAGGAACGGCTGCGGGTGGGACAGCGTCGCGATGAGTTGGTACGCGGCCGCGATGACCGGGGCGGCTTGGGAAGAGAACTCGTTTTGCACGGCGTCGCTTGCGGGGTCGCACAGCACGTCGGGCGTGGGGTACACCACGTCGCGTGCGGCGCACTTGGCCTGGATGTCGGCCACGCCGTCGGCGATGATTCGTGCGAGGGCTCCGAGCTGCGACATGACTGCGTGTGCGCCGGTAGGGGTGGTGTGATTCCTGCGTATGTTGTCTGGTCTAACATATAGCACCGCGGAGCGTGGAAAATTGATGCTCGGTAAGGACTGTAGGGTACAGATGGGAAAATGATCGTCACCAAAGGACCGTTCTACGGTATGCCTAGTCAATTTGACTATTATCAGTATAGAGAAGAAGGCGAGACTAACAGATGGACAACTTGGCGTGGAAGATTTCGTTTTCCTGGTTGGCCTCGGACAGACTCTAAACTTTGGTACCGCGCTACGATGTGTCCTATACGATAGAAAGGTCGGAGGGTTTACCGAGGTTTAGAGGCGTAGACCAACGACAGACTCCCGTCATAACTCGGGGCATATAGTAGCAATATAAATGCATGAGAAAGACATCCTTGACTCGTAACTGTCTCTCAAATCACGGTCGGCGGACTCTGTCAATCTGTGAGCAATGATGAGCGTAATCGTTCAAGCGTATAGGTTTAAGGAAAGTGCTGTCCGGAGAGATTGCCAGAATGACCACGCCTTTCATGAGATACATCCAAGCACTGTTATTGCATACTGAACGTGAGAATACACGAGCGAGTGCTCAAGCGAAAAATACGACTATGGTGGATATATCATCCCTGTGCGAGAAAGTCAGCGGCACCACTGGATACGTCCCCTGTGACAAACATACCGATAGTGTCGAGATTCGGGCGCCCTTTTGCTCAACAACTTTTCTCTGAGAGCTTCATCTGCGCCACCCAGAGCATTCCTGACGAGGTGGGTGGCGACGTTCGCATCCACGTTGACAAAGCGCGGCTCCGATTGTGGAGTTCTCACACGCACGGCTTCGGGATCGTGGTCGCCCCGCACAGGTAGCTCTCTGGGCGACAGAGAAGCCGCAGAAGCGTCCGTGCTCCAGACCCTCGGGTCGGGCGCTCTGCCGTCGAGCCACCATCCTACGAGGCCGACGGCATCTTCGCAGGTCAGCCACTCCCAGAGCCCGTCGCTTGCCATTATCATGAAGTCGCCCGGCTCAATACGTGTGGTGGTCACCTCCGGCTCGGCAGTGAGGTACGGAGGTGTCTTTACAGCCGCTGGTGGGGGACGAACGAGGTGCTTCTCCACGAGGCGGTTCTGGATATCCAAGTCCCACTTGTACGCCCCGTTACCGAACGCACGGGACACGCCCCAGCCGAGCACTCTGCCGTCCTTCACGACCGGCTCACCTGGGTGCTGCGAGAGAAGCCGTGAGACCTCCGCGGGATTGGAGCCGTTCTGGTCGACAGAGAGCTCGTGCACCTCGTAGTGGTGACCTGATCCATCCGTGTGGGTTACTCGTCGGCCCAGGACTGCGCGGGAGTCGCCGGTGGCAGCGACATGGAGGAGACGTGTTCGGGAGTTGTAGAACCCCAGAGTCGCACAGGATCCCGAGTAGGCGGTGCCAAGCAGCGCGATGGCCTCGCCGTGAGAGGATGCGCGGAGGGCCCGCTCGGCGGCCTCGGTTACAATTACATCGTCTACGCTTTTGAAGGTCTCTTTGAGAGCGGTCTCAACTTCCTGTGCTGTAGGGTCCCCGAGAGGCAGAGCCGACTTGACGCGATGATATAGGTCTGCCAAGCTACCCCTGGCAGCGAGAAATAAGTTTGCTCCTAGCCACTTGCTGGTGGTATCCCCGTTATGGCCGTCGAAGACACCGAAGAATGACCAGTGAGTGCCTGGTGCAGGGTACATTGTGACACGAACATCATCCTCGAAAACAGTGTTACTATATGAGTTATTCCATGTTCAGTAGCCAAATTGAACTGTTATGTGCATACCTGGCTAACGAAGTCATGTAGAAGCAATTGACACCTGTATCTGCATCAAACGCTGCAAATCGCTCTTCCTGCCGCAACTTGGCTTCGCCACCGCTTCGGGTACCTTCATGCTGAGACGTTTCATCAGCGTCAAGATGCACGGTATGCTTGGGCGAAAAGTAGTATGCCGCGCTGCCTGAACCAAGCAACGTGAGTCCTCCAGCTGTTCGAACTAGAGTCTTGGTAGTGCCACGCCTTGTTAAGAGGCTGAAATACAAGGCGTGCATGCGTGAAGGGTAGAAGTTTCTACCGAGACAATATTCAGCTAGCGGCGAATATTAATGACTGTGAATCGGCTGTGTCAATCAGGTGTAGTTTGCTGAGTCTAGACGAAGTAGTGAAGTAAAGAGGGTCAGGTCGTCGATGAAGATGTATCACGTGACTAGTCTTGGACCCCGGACATCCCTGGACCCCTATCACTCTACATTACTACGTACTGCACTTCCAATCAGGTCGCGTGGCTGTATTGTTAAACATCTGTTATAATTGGCTGTTCTGTAGCTGCAGGAAATAAGCACGCGAGAACCACGGGAGAATCGCAATTTAACTAGGTATTCGTCATCTCTGCATGACCTTCCTCTAATCGTAGCTGTTGCAACGTCAACTTATAAGCACAATTATGTCCCTGACACGCAAGCCAGTAATATTAAAAACGGAGAGCGGCAGACAGCGACTAACGAAGATGCTGCAGAGCCGAATGTGTGACGCTGAGGACCCCAGACAGCGAGCTTTCGCTTTTCGGAATTTGAGTGCCTTGCTCCTCACCCTCATCCCGGGACGACAGCTCTGCACTTGTAATCAGCAAGACTAGTGAGGGCATCTAGACGTGTGTACATTACAACATTGTAAAAGATGCGATTTAACCCGCTCTACATTCCAGACCATACGGAAATAAACGTGGAGATAACTGACCTTCAGCTTCTCGCAGCGTCGGGCAGTTGGCCCACATGGATCCAGGGTGGGAACTTCATGTTCTCGCTCACCGCTTCGGCGCGAGAACGTCATGCTCCCCATACTGCTTCAACATCGGGGCATGGCGATTCTCTCGCATCTCCTGGTAGCAGCTCACGTGCTCGCTCCTAAACGCATGCCGGATTCGAGATACGACGGTGCGGCCATGCTTCTTGTGGTTCTACACGCAACTCACTTTCGTACATCAGTCTCTTGGAAAGTTCGGCCTGACGTCGACGCAGGCGGTAGCACGTCAACTCCTCATCATCAGCCATGCATGACCAGGCAAAAATACGAATAAAATGGTCGTTATGATCGAGGTGCGCGCCTGATCGTAGTCAGCCAGAACAAGAGACGAGGTAAGCATAATCTACCGCTGATTGAATCTGCTCGTATGTTGCATTAATAAACATCGGTGCAAGTTGATGGAAGGTCCGCCATGAGCTTACACGCCAGCCTGCTTCGCGACCTGCGCGGTCGCTCAGATTGGCGCTGCCCCGCTAGTATTACTGCCACCTTGCTGCATTATCTTGCAGCATGGCCGTACCGTCGGCGCATGCAAAGAAGCACTATTGTGTCGCGTGCTCTGCGGTTGTGCTGCCTCACATACTTCTGCACCGCAATGGTACCTCCAGCACTAGGATCGTATAAAACCACCAAATATCGACCTGTAGAGACCAAGGCCCCCGCTTCATTCACAGTCGCAGCCTCAGCTCACCGGCAAGATGGTCTCCAAGTTCCTTGTCCTCTCTCTTCTCGTTTCGCTCGTCGTTGCGAAGCCGATGGCTCGCAACATGAAGCTGCATGAGTCAAGGGAGCACGCTCCCGCTGGCTTTGTCCGTAGCGGTGCCGCCGACGCCGACAAGGAGCTCAAGCTTCGCATCGCCCTGGTGCAGAACAACCCCGAGGGACTCATCGATGCGTTGTACGCTGTCAGCACCCCCGACAGCGCTTCGTACGGCGAGCACCTCAGCAAGGAGGAGGCGAGTTCTATCGTTGACTATTGGTCATACAGCCTGCTGATGTATGTTGCTAGGTTGAGAAATTTGTCGTCCCTTCTGCTGCGACCTCGGAGGCCGTGAACGCATGGCTGAAAGAGTCCGGCCTGACTGTATCGGCCACCTCCCCAGCCGGAGATTGGCTCACCGTCTCTGTGCCCGTCAACAAGGCGAACGAGCTGTTCGATGCCGACTTCGCCGTCTACACCCACTCCGATACTGGCAAGCAGATCGTCCGCACACTGAGCTACTCCATTCCGGCAGAGCTCTCTGGCCATCTCGACTTTGTCCACCCCACCATCTCGTAAGCACTTTTGTCTACATGGCTTGCCAGCATGACTGACCGCCCAAAAGCTTCTCGAACCCCTACGGCACTCGCCCTGTCGTCTCGACCCCCTTCGTGAAGCCCGCTAAGCGCGCCATCGAGCCTCTAGCTACCTGCTCAACCACCGCTGTCACTCCTGCTTGCGTCGAGTCCATTTACGGAATTCCCAAGACCCTTGCCACGTCCACGTCCAACACCCTCGCTGTCAGTGGCTTCATCGAGCAGTATGCCAACAAAGCGGACCTCAAGGTGAGTTTCAAAACGCGGTGTGAGGATGCAGCCCGCTGACCACTGTATGCCAGTCCTTCCTCACGAAGTACCGTACCGATCTTAGCTCCTCGACTACCTTCACCCTCCAGACTCTTGATGGCGGCTCGAACCCTCAATCTGGGAGCGAGGCTGGTACTGAGGCTGTATGTTATTTCAGATGCCCTCTTGGCCGCACTTACAGATGATACGTGTTCAGAACCTCGATATCCAGTACACCGTCGGAATTGCCTCCGGTGTGCCGGTCACGTTCATCTCCGTCGGCGATGACTACCAGGATGGTGATCTCGAGGGCTTCCTGGACATCGTCAACCTCCTTCTCGGCGAGTCGAACCCTCCCCAGGTCCTCACTACCAGCTACGGTGAGAACGAGAGCGACATCTCCCGTGCCCTTGCCAAGTGAGTATCTCTGCATGTATTGGGAAGAACTAAAACTGATGGATTGGCAACTAGCAACCTCTGCACTGCCTACGCCCAACTCGGTGCCCGCGGTACCTCCATCCTCTTCGCCTCTGGAGACGGCGGCGTCTCCGGCTCGCAGTCCGGCAGCTGCACCAAGTTCGTTCCCACCTTCCCCTCGGGATGCCCCTAGTACGTGTCCATGTGCACTCGCGCGTTTCCACATGCTCACTCTAGTGCATAGCATGACCTCTGTCGGCGCGACCCAGCTCTCGTCCTCGTCGGGCGCCGAGACTGCCGCGTCCTTCTCGTCCGGCGGCTTCTCGAACTACTTCGGCGTGCCCTCGTACCAGTCCTCGGTCGTCTCCTCGTACATCTCATCTATCGGCACAACCAACAGCGGCAAGTACAACGCCTCCGGCCGCGCGTACCCCGACGTCGCCGCGATCGGCACGAACCTCGAGATCGTCGT
>KN840569.1:38754-76689 GCA_000832265.1 Phlebiopsis gigantea 11061_1 CR5-6
GCCGTCATTGTCAAGGACCCGGCGCTCTGGCCCGAAATCTAGAAGATCTTCGCGGGGCGAGTCGAAACTTGAGAGCGACGGTAGGTCGAGCAGATCTACCGGAGATGTCAGCGGCGGAGACAATGGTTCTGAGGTCTGAGTGTCAGGTAGTGTCCGTTGGATCAATTCCGGGGTGTCCAGAGGAGGGGAGGGCGGCTGAGGGCGGCAACATGCATCGTGTGACCCGGTCAGTATCCGCGACAAAGGACTACGCGCAGAGAGATCAGAGCCCATGAACGGGGAGTCACAGAGACGAGGGAGATTTGTGGGACGTTTGAATGGGGATCCAGACAGAGGAGATGAGAGGTAGAGGTCGTCGTGGCCTAAGGAATGGGGGTGCTGTGGCGCGTGTTGTGTTTCTTCCTCGACGAAAATCGGACCTATATGATTGAAGAGAGCTGGACTTCCCAACGAAGGGTAGCCTTCTTCGTGACTATACCAAGGATCCAGAAAAGCGTTCTCTTGCAAGTCGTGCGACAGCAATGTTTCCGACATGCAATCGACAGACGATCCCTCTTGTGCAAAACGGGTATTATGCCTCAGAGTAATCGAATGAAACGTATCCATAGCCTCCTAGGAGTCCAGGAACAGCACTTTCAGGCCAGGAAGGGGCAAAAGTCGTCGGCGATGGCATGGTGGCAGACGAAAAGCGTGCTCACAGTAAATCCGCTTCTGAGGTCCAAAGTTTTCAGAAAAACATCAATCCAAAGCGACCAGTCGAGTAATCAAGAGTAATTGGGAGTGCAAAGGTGGAAATCCGCTGAGAGCATTCGCTCACAACGTCTCGAGAAGAAGAGAGATGTGGGTGGGGAAACACGAGGAGCAGGTCTTGCAGAGGGACCCCGAAAAGTGCCCTCGCTGGCATGCGCGTCTATCGACGTTGAGCGCAGTTTTCACTGCCTCATTCTATATCTTAATTACTTACTGCGCCTGTAAAGGGGCACTTTTTCTCCAATATTACTCTCAAGGCTGTATAAAAAAATCCAGATGCGTATACTCTGTTTTGAAGTTTATACGTAGCGTCCATCGCTACAGGGTGTCCGAGGTTCGTGTTCAAGCGGCAATCAAGGCTACCCCAAGCTAAACTCCAACTCGGGTTGTCATCTGCCAGCAGGCAGCAAACACGTTTTGCAGAACATCAGAATGTTTGCATAGCCTGAACAAAACAGCCATGCGTTTTGTCGGCAACTGAAGAGGCCTCGACTTCTCCGGAAATTTACTAAGTTACCCCGCATCAACAATAAGCGCTCATCCTCGGAGGCACCGTCGCCTCAATTATCGGTACCATCGAAACGTGGGGGTAATAATTCCCTATGTGAGGCAGATGCATGGTATAGGATCGATCCGACTTATCGACATGTATACATGAGGCAGCAGATACACAATCAGGCGAGGGCTTCTCTCATTCTAGGAACCTCGTTGGACATCAGGGAACATCGAGGACACTCCTGATTCGATGGCGTGTTCGTAGCCGTACTTGTAGTGTTTGACGTCGGGGGTCCCGGTGAGTGCATGCCACCGTTGAGCGGTGGCGGTCGCACGAGGCTGCGTGCGGGGAATTGCTAGGTTCATCTTCACCATTCTGGTAATGATTTCACTGCCAGGCTGTCACTTCACCGCGGCAAGAACGAGCCAAGGAAGCAGAGGTGTACAATGAAAGTCTGCTTGAATCCCACTGTCAAGTGTTAAATTACGGAAGCTCCGGTCATGCGGCGATTAGAACAGCCTGCTTGAGTGACACTACAAATGAGCCGGGAGCAGTATACATTTGCGGAAGTTCATTTATTCTTCGTAATATAATGGCAGACATTCATGGTACATTTATCGTAGCTGAACTATGGTGACGCATAGAACGACCGTAAGTCACCAAGAATGTTGGAATAATTTACCATGAGACACAGATCCAGTTGGTATGCCAAGCAAGATAAATGATGATTAGACTCCTACCACTTATATGTCTACACTCAGCACTCGTCATCTGAGTGCTCAACTTCATCCGATCGAGACCCTTCATGCAGAACACTGTGAACCCTCTTCAAGGGAAAACGGAACCGGAACTGTGCAGAGGTGCTTAGCCTGTCGTCCCGGAGTTGGCGCAGAACGTTAGAATTCGGCGTAACTAGGCCTTCACGAGTTAGATGCACAGACTCTCCATCGGTCACATTGAGACCAAAATGGAATGACGAAAAGCGGATGCTTGCTTTGTTTTTATCGAAGGTAGGGAACGTCGGCCAGTATTCCGCTGTAATAAACGCATAAGTAAAAGTCAAGGTTTAGTAGGAGCAGCTGAGCCCAGGCGTACGTTTATAGTGACCAGTGGCGAGAAGATACCAATCGATATCGGCAAAGTATGGATCATCTTTCAGCTCCTTAGCAGTGCTTCGATGCATAGGATTCCTTGCGAGCATCTATAGCAATATTAGCTCATGACCACAGTGCTTTACCAGATAGCACACTCACCCGCCGCAAGAGCCTTCGCAGACCGTCGTCCTTAACGTTGTGTAAAGGGACATCGTTGAACATCATATCCCTGATGATAAGGTTCTGGGAGCTGCCACCGTAGAACGAAGTAGTCGCTCCGTGATACATCTCAAAGATGACCAGGCCCATTGACCAGACATCCGCTAAGAAGTTATACCCTGTAGAGAGCGAGGATGTCGCCACTTCTGGTGCCCAGTATCCAGGCGTACCCACGATATCCGTCAAAAGGCAGTCGTCTAGACGATTGTCCGTCTTATTGATGAACGCCAGCCCGAAATCGGCCAGAGCTAGATGGCCACTCGGTGAGATCAGTACGTTCTCAGGCTTGATATCGCGATGGACGACGCCCGAGGCATGGACGTTGCATAATGCCGATATCTATACTATTGTTAGATAGAACCACGAGAACAGTACGAAGCACTCACTAGCTCAGCAACGTATATCTTGAGATCGTGAGCGGAAACAGGTCCCCTGTGAAGCCTCTGCAACAGATTCTCGTGATACATTCGCTACGCTGCATAAGCGGCTAATCACACGGCATGACCAGACAACGACTCACCATAACGAAGTACACATTATCATCGTCGTCCCAAGATGACAACAGCTGCGTCAGGAATGGTTTGCCACAAAGAGTTACCCGCTCGAGACACTCCTGCTCGGCCTTGATATTGAGCCTGCCACATCGCTCGCGGTACAGTTTGGCCTTGTGAGCGACCTTAACCGCCACAGCCTTGCCTTCGCGCGACCGCGCATACATCACACGTCCCGACGCACCGGTACCCAGATGGCCTACAATCACATATGCGTCGGGTCCGTTGACGAGCAAGGGAAGATCAGGACAATTATCGTCGTCTTCAGCTTCGACTTCTCTGTCGGATCCGTCTGAGCTGGGCACCGAAGGATGACGTACGGCGATACTGGGCAGAGTCTGAGAATCTTCTGATCCCGTCGAGGACGCGATTGAAAGTGGCCTTGTTGAGGGGTTCGATATCGGCGGGGTTGGGTACAGCGCAGAGACCTCAGTGGCAGTAGTGGGGATAGACGGCGGTTCTGACAGGGTGAGACTGAGCTGAGCGGCACTTCGAGTGCTAGAACGGTTCGTGTTGGATGATATAGAGGTCCGTGATCGTCTGCTCCATAGCCCAGAGGGATTTGTCTCTTCGTCTGTCGAGGAAGCCGCAGGCTCACACCGTCGATGGGTCAGAGGCAGTACATTCGGTTCGTTCTCGTGATCGATGTTCTCAGAGTGTGGCGGTTGTTCGGTTGGTGACACGTCAATACCCAGTGGCGTGGAGGTGTTCGTGTCAGCCGGCCAGAGGTACGAGTTTATTAGGGCGACAAGAACCGGATCCACGTCGGGGAGCAAGAGGATAACAGTCAAAAGGAATATCTGAATGACCTTCGACGTTTGTGAAGGGAGCCAGAAAAAAGGTTTGTGCTCCATGGGAGGAGCCATGGGAGGAGTGGGGGGCCCTGTGAGGGGCATGGCAGCGATGGTGGAGGAACGGGAGGGTGAGTGGTCGGGGAGTGGCACGGAGATGGTCGCGGTTCGGGTTTGGGCGCGGTCAGAAGGTAGATCCGAACCGCGCCAACTCTTATAGACCTCCGCTTTGTACAGTATCCATTGTCCGCCTGGCCCGATATGCGGGCCATCAGAGACGGCCAATGGGCCACCGCACCCGGTCGAGCGCGTGCAGCGCGTGCCTTGTGTAGTTTGTCAGCTGTGGCCACACGATTTGATGATATGAACTGGGCTTACATGACTTTTAATTCTAGGACAGTCATCGAATGACGGGATCGTGGCTTCCCGCCGACAATACATCCACTGATGTAACCATACTGGTTGCTCTGACTTGATAATATCTCGATTCCTAGAAGCACTGCTGCAATAAAGTACCAATATGGATGAGCCGAGACTTGACTTACCGCAATAAACCATGTGAGGGCACTACATCACGCCTACCGCGAAATAGGGGCGTCAACGTTAATATTCGTCTTGAACTGTTTCCCCAGGGCCAGAAAATGGCTTACACATTGTAAAATGAGCCAGTTAAAGCAATTTTTGTGCTCAAAGTATGGCCCAAAAATGTCTGTGCACGTCACTCTGTGTCAAGCAGAGGTTTCCAGTCAGGAGGAGACCTAGTGGACACGTTTGAAGCGGAGAGCTCACCTCCGTCACGTATCAGAGTACCCGGGCCGTTGAGGGGGCCTGTATTACGATGATACCTAGAGACACTGTTAATTTGCATCCTCACCGATGGTAGATAAGTGTCAGGCTGCAGTTGCTGCCGCCGTGACTTCGTCGTGGCGACTCGGGGAGATTTCGGGATTCTACCGAGACCCCGGATACCCACGACCGCATACCACCTATACCTCCAATCAAAAATCTAGCATCCTCCAGCAGATCATAGCTGAACGAGTCAACGTGCGATCCATAGTACTCACAACGAGCATAGTGACCTATTATATTATACATCTGCACCAAGTACACAGAGGAGCGTGAAGCTAACCTAGTGCCCGGCGCTGAATCCAAGTAATTACCCAAGAATGAGGAAGGATGTGACAAATGCGAGAGAATGATGCATGTGACTATGACTACAATGTAAAACGCGCCGAGACCGGAGATGAGGGACGTCCGAGTCTACCATTACAAGGCCTCGAAAGACCGGCTTCGGATGAAGGATGACGGGGGGATTATGGCTGTTAGCATAGGAGCGGTAGACTGAACGTAGCGCCGTAAAGCATGCGACATGGTTGGTTCGTGTCATCGCGTGGAGGGCATCATGCGCTTGCGCATGGGGGAACCGAGGCCAAGACGAATGTCGAGAGCGGGGAGCGGCCGCGCTCTGCTCGGACGCCTGCACTGCAAGCGGAGCTTGACCGTGGTCGGGCGGCGCTGCGTTCCCTGTGTCGGAGAATGAGAGACGCCACAAGCTGCGGCATCGCCAGCACTGGTGCTCCTGCTTGCGGAGGCGTGGTGGGCGGTGTAGGCAGCGCATTTCCGCCTCGCGGCGGAGGGGTGTTAGCGCCACGCTCGACAAGAGCAGAGGAAGCCTTCGACGGGATAGGGATCGGCACCGAGGGCCGATAGGGCGACGGCGGTGGCGTAGGTAGACCAGGGACGCCTTCGACCTGGGGCTCGGATTGAAATACGTGGTCGACACGCGCCGGGCTAAGAATAAAGGGCGATTCGACTGCGAGACTTGCAGACAACAAAGGAGGGGATGGTAGCGGGGCAGGTTGGAAGCCATGATCAAGCAGGCCCTTCCACAAGCGTTCGACGAGCATTATGTCCTGCGTGCGCAGCGTAGGCTCGTCGTCTGGAGCGCTCACCTCGCGCGAGGTCAAGGTGTAAGACGTGATGGCGCGTAGGTGGGTCACGAGGCTCCTGTGGAGGGTGGCAGTGAACTGGAGATCCGCCGCTTGTCTCTTGCACGTCTTCTTCGACTTTTTGCGCGGCGGCAGACACGTCGTCACACTCGGGACCTTGACGCGTTTGTGGGCGAGCTTGCGCTTTCGCAGAGGGACTCCGGTCCGAGTCTTGTTCTGGCCATCGTCTGACTCGTAGCCGGACGGGGCTGGCAGAGCATGGCCGTCGCGATGCACAAATGACGTGGCCAAGCAGGACCTCGCATGCCTGCGGTGAAGGTCGAGGTGCCAGTCTTCCGGCGGAGGCGACGAAGGGAGTTCGTCGAGTACGTCTGAGCACGACATCTCCATATCCTGGCGGAAGTTGCTCGCCCCCGGGCACTGAATTGGCACAGAGGGAAACGGTATGAAACTGTGGTCGTCGCGTTCGACGTGCGTGTTAGAGAGCGAGACCGTTGGCGCAGCCTTTTGAGACGTGCCCAGGGCGAGTCTGGGGTACTTGAGCACATTGGTAGAGATGGAAAGACCACCAAGTTTGAGAGAGTGCATGCTAGAAAGCGACCCGCGCAGGAGAAAGGCGTCTGACGTCGTGGAAGACGAGCAAGAGCTCAAAGTCGAACGTAACCCGAACAGGCCTTTATATTCTATGGGCGCTTACATTCGGGAAGCGGACCTTGTTGGCGGTCGGCTGGCGGGCTTGAAAGATGTCATCTCGATTCATCAACGGTATAACTACAACAATGACACAACCTAACGAGTACACAGATAGGGAGAGAATAAGCCGGCATAATGGAAACTAAGGACATAAGAGTGGAGCATGATATAAGGATGAGATAAAGGCAAGTCCTTGAGATGACTCAAGCTTAGCTGACGATGAACCCGGTCCGACCAACTGTCAGTCTACCAAGTCTACCATGTAATTGTGGTAGGGACGAGACAGATCTTGGACTTTGCAGCACCTTTGACATGGCATACTATGTTTCGTGTGATGGCGTCCTGAATAATCTCCTGAACGGCCGCGCCAAAACGCTTCCGTATCGTCGCGACCTTAATCTCGGTGCAGCCTGACTGCTTCTGGGCCAGCAGGTACTCGACCAACGGCACAAAACGAATGGCCTTATCGGTCAGATGCATTTTATGCACACCGGTGACCGGCGATGGCTTCGCCACCGGCGTGGACAGCTTCGAGCCCGAGGCGGTCGACACGAGCGGTGACACCGAGCTCGTAGGTGGGGCCGAGGATGTCTTCAAGGGATCCGTTTTAGATATCCGGACAACAGGCGAATCAGGCTCTGGGGGAGGTACGGGTTTGGGCTTCGCGGCTTCCCCTAGGCGATATTCTGCACCAGGCACGAGCTGGATCTTGAGCCTCGCCGATAAAGCGTACTGGATCAGCCCGAGTTGCAATGCTTCGTCCAGTACACCGTCGATAGTATTGTCATATTCTTGCGGTGACTTCTCGATGAAGTACTCGCGAGCCGTCTTCACGAGGATCGGCCCGCAGGGACCGGAGGCAATCGCTTTCTGCAGGTAAACGACCAAAGGACGGAATTTATGTAATGCTCCAGTAAGTACGAAGACAGACGGTGCGGACTGGGACTTGTATACAGCAGGATTAGGCACCTTCTCGGATGAGTGAGTAGAGGAGAGTGGGGTTGACTGGACAACAGGCGAAAGTGATGGCGGCGGCGACGCAGCGATCGCTGCTTGGGCTGCTTGGGTGACACTAGCGATAGGCTGAGTACATGGAGGAGCAGCTGCTCCAGCGGTTCGTTCCGCGGACGCAGATGTTCCACCAGGACTCGCGTGCGATGTTGATGCTTGTTCAGTATCGTCTGAGCGAAGCACCCGTCCGAAACGTGTAGTATGCCCGGGATCGTTCACTGCGAGGATAGAGTGCCCTCCATCCGTGGTGACACGCAGGCGTGACTGGACATGGAGGTAACCCTGGCCAATGGGCGCGACGATGCCAGAGTCCTCGGGGGCGCCCATGCCAGAGTCCCCGGAGTGCCAGGGGTCTGCATCGTGGTTCTCGCGCATGCCGATCCCGCTCGCGGCGAAAATGATGGCCTGGCCAGTGCGCAGGGAGACAATCTGTACTGATGCGATGAGTCGACAGCAAAGGTGCTGTGGAATGCATTCGCACGCACCTTGTTGAAGAGCTCGTCAAAACTCGACTCCGCGGCTGAGACGTGCTGCGCGAGCAGTTTCAACCAGGCCGGCGAGGAGAAGCGATGGGCGATGATGAAGGAGCAGAGATCTAGGAATTTCGATGGGACGACCGTGGGCTCTTGCGTAGAAATAATGACTCGGGTAGCAAGATGGCGCTGTTGGCGGATGACCGACAGTAACGAGTCAGTGAGGCGAGTAGATGTCCCCGATTGCGTGTCGGAAAGATACTGAAGGAAAACTGTTAGATGAACATGTCCTCAGAGTCAGAGGGTTATGGGCCAACTTTATGAGCTTCATCCAGAACTGATACGCAGTGTCAGGAAGCGTTTAAGATTTCTAACACGACTAAACCTACCAATGACTTTCCCTGCTGCCTTGACGTCCGCCTCGATGAACAAGCCTAATATGAGATCAAAGAATCCGCATGCTGATGAGCCATCCATGAACGAAGAAGACAGGCTAGAGTTGTAATCAGTCGAGGTCTAGTCAGAATTAATCGTAGTCCATACTCTATAATAGTCAAATCCCCCTTCTTGAAATGTGTTGAAGCTCTATTCAGCAAATTTCCACCTTTTAGACAAGAATAGAGTAGCGACAGGCGTAAATTGAGCATTGCTTTCTGACCGGGACTAAATTGCTAGGTCCCCAATATCTTCCGAAAGTCACTGTAGTTAAACTTGCCTTCCATGGACCGCAAGATCGACATTATTGCTTCCATATACAAGGGCATCTCTTGGTTAAGCCTATGAGCAAGGGAGACTAAGTAAATAGAGATACATTGACTCACGGCTGCCCTCCTCCACTTTCATCATTGCCAGTAAACGGTCCCCACTAATATCCTCCGGTGCGAAGTGCAGGGGTTCGACCCGGACATTTGGAAGGCTTGCGTAAACCTTCTTCATAGGTTGAATATTTGAGGGCCTACAGATATTCATGATGAGCTGCGCCCGTCACTGCCGTAGGATCGAACTTACAATACAAGTACAGTAACATCAGGCGGCACGGCGCACTTACCGCGGACCTTGTCCGGAGATGAAAGGTAGGCAGCTTCGCATGGCTGAACGCTCCCACCGCCAGCGGCAGTGTCATAGTGAAAACTGTTGGGGCGAAGGATGTCGATGAGCCCAGAGCGGATCCAACCAATTCACGAATACTCACACGATGGCGCTTAGCGGCTCGGGCAGAGTGCCCAGTCGAGCGTCCTTCATTAAACAGCTTTCGAGCAACACCGACGTCGAGTGACTCTTTCCTGAGCCCTATCCGGACTTGAGTGCATGGCGGTGGGCAAAAGAAAATCATGTACCTGTACGCCACAAACTAGAGCACTGAAAGGTGCGTTCGTATTGATGTATAGTTTGCGATTGTGTGGACGTAGTGGGAAATTTGGCACCTGCTGTGCCAAAACGCGGCCATATAGGGCTCGTTGTGGGAGAACAGTCGTGCCCAGAGATTGCAACGCATCGCCCGTGAAGATGGGTGCTGTCCTGAACGCATGGGCCGATCCCGTGGACTCGTCCTCGGAGGTGTCGTCCCCGAGCAACTCAAGCTCTAGGTCTTCGCAGTGGGACATGATGGTGGTAGGAAACAACAGGGGTGAGTATGCGTTCGTGCACCAGAACCCATGCCATACCAACGCCAGAGAAGGTGTCTATTTAAACTTGCCGTGCGGAGGCCTCGAGGAGATCCGGGGCGTCATTATGGCCCATTCTCTCACGTCTCCCCCACAGCGCCCATGATATTCCATGATGGCGAAACTGCGGATGATGAAAAGAGCAAAGAACGAGATAAAAGAGTGGTGAGAATGGTCTAGACGAGTAAAATTCTCGAACGTTACTCTCACCTTCCACATATATGTAGCCAAAGAAAATTAACGTCTGTCGGACGAGTGCCCCCGGGCAACCCCCGGGCCGCGAGACTCTGCTGTTCGCTTGCGCCCCTAGCATTCAATGTACTGCTGCACTTGTTCGATAAAACCGGATGTTACGCGCCACATTAATCTTCTGGGACTCTACTAAGAGTTTAGTCGATCTGTGGTCGATTTGGGAAGCTCAAGTAGTCGGAATTGTTAGTAACAAGTAATTTAAAAGCCGATGTACATTAATTTATAATGGTATAAATACAACAATGACACGACCTAGAAAATGCACGGATAGCTAGTTAGGGCTTCGAAAGAGGTATAGGGAGCGAAGACGTAAAGAGGGCGTGGAGTGAAATGCATAGCAACCTGTCCTTGTAATGGAAGAGGAACCGATGCTCATATCAGTCTAAAGCTCTACCATGTAATCGTGGTAGGGACGAGACAGATCTTGGGCTTTGCAGCTTTGACACGGCGTACGATGTTTTGAGCGACGGCGTCCTCGATAATCTCCTCAATAGCCGCGCCAAAACGCTTCCGAATCGTTACGACTGTAATCTCGGTGAAGCCCGACTGTTTCTGCTCCAGCAAATACTTGACCAACGGTACAAACCGAGCCTGTTTACCAGTCAGATGCATCTTTTTCTGCACTGGAGTTGGCTTCGCGGTTGATGTGGACGGCTTTGAGCCCGAGGTAGTCGACACCAACGCGGGGACGGGTGCCAAAGTCGACGGAGGAGATGTCTTCTGAGGATTTGGTTTGGGTGCGTTTACAACATATGAAGAAGGTGCTGGGGGAGGTGCTAGATTGGGCTTCATGGCGACTAAGGGATAATCTGCATAAGGTACGAGCTGAATCCTGGACTTCTCTGTCTGAGTCGTGGCCGGAGCATACTGGATCAAGCCAAGCTGCAACGCTTCGTCCAATACGCCGTCGAAGTTATTGCCATACGCTTTAGGTGACTTCTCGGTGAAATATTTGCGGGTTGTTTTCATCAAGACGGGCCCAAAGGGCTCAGAGGTAAGCTTTTCCTGCAAGTACGCGACCAAGGGACGGAATTTGTGCAAGGCGCCGGTGAGCACGAAGACGGAAGGGGCAGACCGAACTTTGTCTGTTCCGGTGGCAAGAGGGGGAGCCTTTTCGGCTGCGTGGGTAGAGGAGGGTGGTACTGGCTTGGCAACAGAAGGCATAAGCGGTGGAGGTCGCAAGATGACTGCCAGCGAAGCCGCTTCTGGCCTACCAGTAACAGACCCTGTTGCTGGAGCAGTCTGTCTCGCCTTCTCCGCAGGCTGGGGACATGGGGGAGCAGCTGCCCCGGCGGCTTGTTCCGCAAAAGCAGATGTTCCACCAGGACTCGCATGCGACGTTCCCTCCTGGCCGCCCCATCCGGAGCTAGCACCTGCCGACGCCTCTCCAGTACCTCCAGGGCGAGGCACCCGCCCGAGGCGCGTCGTATGCTCAGGGTCATTCACTGCGAGAATCGAGTGCCCGCCATCTGTGGTGACCCGCAGGCGCGACTGGACATGGAGATAACCCTGGCCGATGGGCGCGACGGTGCCGGGGCCCTCAGAGGCGCCCACGCCGGAGTCCGCCTCGGAGTGCCAGGGGTCGGCATCGTCGTTCTCGCGCAAGCCTATCCCGCTCGCGGCGAACATGATGGCCTGGCCAGTGCGCAGGGAGACGATCTAGACAGACGCTGTGAGTGGGTAGAGCGGGACGTGCAGGGTAGAATGATTGCAAACCTTGTTGAAGAGCTCGTCGAAGCTCGAGTCTGCGGCCGAGACGTGTTGCGCGAGCAACTTCAGCCAGGTCGGCGAGGAGAAGCGATGGGCGATGATGAACGAGCAGAGGTCGAGGAATTTCGACGGAACGACTGTGGGCTCCTGTGTCGAGATGATAACTCGGGTGGCGAGATGGCGCTGTTGACGGATGACCGAGAGTAATGAATCGGTGAGGCGACTAGATGTACCAGATTGCGTGTCGGAAAGGTACTGAAAATAAGACTCAGTTGAATATGCTTAGGAGCTTGGTGCATTATGGGCGTACTTTATGAGCTTCATCCAGAACTGGAATGAAGAATTAGAGCGCATTTTCAGATTATCGACGCAAGTATACTTACCAATGACCTTTCCTGCTGCCTTGACGTCCGCCTCTATGAATAGACCTAATATGAGATCAAAGAATCCGCATGCCGATGAACCATCCATGAACGATGAAGACAGGCTAGATTGTAATCAGTCGAGGCCTAGTTAAAGGGGATGGGATGGCATACTCGATAATGGTTAGATGTCCCTTCTTGAAATGTGTTGAAGCTCTGTTTCTCAAGTCTCCGTCTTTCAGGCAAGAGTCGAGTAGCGAAAGGCGTAAATTGAGCATGGCCTTCTGTCCAGGGTTAAATTGCTGCTCTCCCAATGCCTTTCGGAACTCAGCGTAGTCGAAATCGCCTTCCATAGACCGTAGGATGGACATGATTGCCTCCATATATAAGGGCATTTCTGCAAAACTAACGTATGAGCGAAGGCAAATAAGGAAACAGCAATCATTTGACTCACGACTGCCCTCCTCCACTTTCATCATTGCCAGTAAACGGTCCCCACTGATATCTTCCGGCGCGAAGTGCAGGGGTTCGACCCGGACTTTTGGAAGGCCGGCGTAAACCTTCTTCATAGGTTGAAGGTTAGACGGCCTACAAATACCCTTGAGATGAGCCGCATATATCACCACTGTAGGACCAAGCTTACAGCACAAGCACAGTCACATCAGGCGGTACCGCGCCCTTTCCACGGGCCTTGTCAAGGCTCGACAGGTATGCTGCCTCACATGGCTGGACGCACCCACCGCCAGCGGCAGTGTCAAAGTGAAAACTATTGATGAAGATTGAGTCCGCGGTGGATATAAGGTGACATCGAACTTATACTCACACAATGGCGCTTAGCGGCTCAGGTAAGGTGCCCAGTCGGGCGTCCTTCATCAAGCAACTTTCGAGCAGCACAGACGTTGAATGACTCTTTCCTGAGCCCTACGAGGGCTTCAGTGGGTGCCTAATGATGAAGAGTGGCGACATACCTGTACGCCACAAACCAAAGCACTGAAAGGCGCGTTCGTGTTGATATATAGCTTGCGGTTATGCGGATGTGGCGGGAAATTCGGCACTTTCTGGGACAAAACACGGCCATATAGGGCTCGTTGTGGGAGGACAGCCGTCCCCAGCGATTGCAATGCATCGCCCGTGAAGATGGGTGCAGTCCTGAACGCATGGGCCGATCCCGTGGACTCGTCCTCGGAGGTGTCGTCCCCAAGCAATTCGAGTTCGGGGTCTTCGAAGTGGGTCATGATGGTGGTAGAAGACAAGAGGGTGGTGTGGATGTTCGTGCAGGGCGAGCGATGTCGGACCGGCGCCAGAGATGGTGTCTATTTAGGCCCTGTCGTGCGGGGGCCTCGAGGAACCCGGGGCGGTAAATGTTACTTGACATGTACTGCCATGGCCCATTGTTCTCTCGCGTCGCCCATGGCTGTGAGGCTGCGGATTACCAGAAGTCCAAAGAACAAGCTAAGCGAAAGATTAGAATATTCTCTTGGGCAAAATACTCGAATGTTGCACTCACCTTCACAGGCAGCGAAAGAAAATGAGGGCTCCGCGAGACACGGCCTGCTGCCTGCTAGCGCCTCAGCGTCGAGATCCACGTGGGAGCCAAATACGACCACACCAACGCGAGTTTGTTTCGCTGGCTCGAAGTTGAGCTTGAACCTGACTTGAACTTGAACGTCTCGCTAGCCCCACGCACTTTCTACGCTACTCGCCATCTTAATCTGCAGTGTATTCACTCTTAATCTGTCTTTCTCAAAAATGCGTTTCTCTATCGCTAGCTTGATACTCTTGGTTGCGGTGCCGGTCGCCGTTTCCGCATGCGAAGGCGACTGTATCGTCGAAATCACCAACGCGTTTGTTACGAACTATACGAACCCTGTCGATCTTGTCATGGAGAGCGTAGTGAGTCTATATTGTCATTGCCACTTAACACTCTCCTCACCTGTTTTTTAGGCGAAACAAATCTCCAACATGCTCCCCGAGCATCCAGGTCTCGCGACCACCATGGACTTGCTACGCCCCGTCACCGATGCCTACAAAAGCGACGCCTACAACGGCATGGAGACAGCCATCTTCCCCAGTTACTTCCATGGAAAATGTCAGCGCGACGGTGTTGACCCGCCGGGCTGCCCGAACCCCGACTGCCCCGTCGTCTGCGGCACCCCCGGCTCTCTGGTACATTTCTACGGCAAGCTTCGCTACATTGCATACAACCAGACTCGGCAACTTCTTGATACCTTGACGACGCCTGGCTCGAGCATCTATGGCGAACTCGAACGTAAGGTCTTGGACGCTGCCAACGCCCACGCGAAGACCCGCCGGATGATTCGTATATATCAACGCGCCAGCCCTTACGGAACTGTTCCTCTTTTCCTTACGAAACGCAACGAGGATCTGAAGAACCAGCTCCGACAGATCGTAGACGGAATTGGCCCGATGCTCCTGGAAGTTTGTGGAGGTCTGGACGACGGCGAGACCAATGGGCTCCCCGACTGCAGCTGGGAGGGAGCGATGAAAGACTACATCTTGTCTTTCCCTTGAATTCATGTACTACTATATCGCCTGTCTTTCAGCGTCCCAAAATGTTTACTACGGTCGCTATCTCGCCGCGACGGTCCGATCTGTGTTGGCTCATGCAAGCGTCCGTATATCTATCCCTTTCATTTAGCATGTATACATGCTGCATAAACCCCAGAGACGTCGCTTACTCTCGCTTCGACGAGGCAGCAGCGCGCATCAATGCATCCCTCAGCCTGACGAACAGCGTATTTTCTTTATGTCGGGTCTGGCGAAGATCTACCGACGTCATTGCACTGATCACACATGACTATGTCTACAGAGCCTCTAAAAGCGCCACTGTAGGCGGGGAACGTATCGACGGGTGCTCAACGTGTTCCATCTCCAAGTCCTCAAATGATATGCCATTGGCAGACGTGTTCGTAAGTTCAAAGGATTTGTCCGTCGATGTCATGCTACTAGTAGGTAGACAAGGACGTATGCGCAGTTCGTATATTTACGCGATATTACGACCACTACCTTTGGTGTTGGATACAGGTGAGTTGAATCGCCTGGTGCAGGTTCTTACAGCGGAGAGCAAATAAGTTGTGGCGGAAGAGGTGACTCAAACCGGTAGATTCTCTCGAGCTTCCACCCCGCTGATGTCAACAAGGCGATGAACTGGTCAAGCGTGCGCTCTTGACAATTGGCGATAGTCATCATCTTGCGAGCTATTAGTCTTGTGTGCGACAATAAAAGGCTATAGGGATCGTGCTCACCAATAAATCCATGCTATAAGCATGAGACGTGGCTGTTTCAGGATACGGCAACAGGGGCGCCGGAGCCACGGATTTTGCTCCTCCAGGTATGGTATCTGCCCTCTCAGACTCCCTGCAAAGGTAGTCCTGGATATCGTCAATGACGATGAGCTTTGTATCCGGGAGAGATACGTCGCGAAGTCGGGTGAGGTACTTCTTAGCGTACTTGTCGGACCAGTTGTGAGTAGTATACCGTGTAACGAAGACCGCCGCATCCTTGATAGGCTGTTCTTCAAAGAAGTCGTGGGCTAGACCAGTACTAAGTGGACGATATTAGATTAGGGCAAAAGGTGTGTGATACCTTGAAGCTGGACAGCGCCGCTTTCAATATAGCCTAGAAGAGTCTTCTTCCACAGCTGTGAAGGGAATCAGATACGACTCGGACTGTTAAGCCTAGCTATAATTACAAACCGCTTCTCCCTCCTTAACTGTTCCCGGCCGATCTTGCACAATATATTGTAGGTGTTTATGGACCTTTACCAGCCCCATGATCAAGTTACCGACGCCCCCACCCACATCGACCACCTTGCCCCCAGCAGCGAGCTCAGACTAATCAAATCCTACAAATATTTTGTTGACTGAGCATGGAGGTTTCAAAGTTCTGTTGGATGTCACGCACCCTTCGCCGCAAGCATGTCATTGGAACGACTGGTCCTCCCTCCCATTGCGATACCGAACCTCTTCAGTTCAAACTTGTGCTCAGGGAGAGCAAGCCAGTCATACCAGGACAGCTCGGTTCCATAGGCACGAGAAAACGGGCTCTCATTCGGCTCTTCTGACAGGGCCGTAGCAGGGTCGAGTACGTTGTCAACAAGCGAACCGGCAGACTTTAGGAGGAGGCTCCCGCTGCGGCAGTGTCAGCTAGTGTGGAATAATCATGCGCAAGGCGCCACTCACCTTATGGATATCATTGCGGCAGAGCCGTTTGTTCCATCCCACCGATCGTCCGGCCTGTAGTCAGGTAAGAAAAAAGAAGGGGAACGGAATGGGGGAGCTGTGTGTACGTTTGAACCATCTCCTGCACGGGCTTTCCGGTGCACATGCCCGCAGATATCCTGTTGTTTCGAAATACGTCCGGCGAAATCTCCTCGAAGACGTGTCGCGTGGCTAGTGCTCTTATGGTGCGTCCTATAGACCCGGCATAAAAATTGGCGTTGCATTGCGTTTAAAAAGACTCACCGAGCTTTTTCGGGTCGACTTTACGTACGGCGGCGATGTCATTGACGTGCAGGCCCTGCGAGCAAATGAGTGGCTGGAGAAATTGTAGATGTTAATGGCTAACCTTAGATCCGGCTCTCGTAAGGCGTCTGGGACGAACGCAGCTTCTGTCAGGGAGAGACCCGCAGAGAATATCGCCTGCCAGAAATTATCAGATCATCCACATCACATAAAGGCTTGCTAAGAGTACCCCGTAACTCATACCGACAAGGTACGGCTGTGAGTGCTGAAGTGTGGCAATGAGCTGGTAGGCCGCAGCGATGGCAGGGGCCGCCTGCGCGGCGAGCTCTATCTGCAGGTCGTCCGTCTCAGGACTAGGAGGGACCTCGAGCGTCGGGTACGTCACCCCACGCTCTGCGCACTGGTGTGGACACTTTTAACGCTGTCCGCGATGATTTGAACGAGAGCGTCGAGAGAGGCCATGTCGTCTACCTGATGTTGGAATCGAAGGCTCGCTGCTGCAAGGGAAGATGGGGGGTTGGAAGAGGGGTCGCCAGCATGTTATACACTTGCCAATGGTCGTCAATTTGTCAAAAGAACTGTGGTACTTGTAATAAAGCTTACTCTGGTTGTATCTGTCCGTCCATCCGTTAAGGATCACTGCATCAGCACGGCACATGCATTCAGATACGCGGTAGTTCAACCCAAGTGATGTCGCTGGTGTTTCGAGGCGGTGACTTACGAGACATAGCACGCGATCAAGGTTCTTCACTACATATACACTGCAGCGCTCATGCGGCTTCTCGAACAGTAGCGCATCATAGCCTTTACGCGGGCAGTAGCCTTTGCGTTGGGCCATGTCTGTACCCATCGGATAGCAAATGTCAGAGCATCCTACACAAGGAGCATATTTATCACATACATACCTGGGCGATATCTATCACGTCCATTTTGTGTGGAAGTAAGCCCTCTTACGGACAATTCGTCAGCAACTGATTTGCTGGTGGGAATGTCTTCAATGAATGTCTCAGTCATCTTACACGCTAGGCGCGGGTCATCGTGCAAAGCTTAACAGCCTTAGTGACCATGGCTGACTAGAAAACGATGCATCAGTCTTCGACCAACAATGGACCGAAAAGGTGTATGTCATGGAAATTGATTATTCGATTATACGCAAATAGCTTGGATATCCCGAAAATGTGGTATAAAATCTCGATAACAGATGCAATTAGCAAAGTCATGAATAAATGAAAACAAAAACGTACAAACGACAGCATGCGACAACATACAGAGCATGTAGAGCATAACGAGACCAGCGAGGAGGGGACATGGAAGATGTGACGAAATTAGCGACTTGGTGACGAGCTTTTCGCAGGCGCCCCCGATTTGTCTATGATTTCATTCAGCTGTTGGATACGTTTCTGCGCAAGCTCGACTTGGCGTTGGTAGTTCCTGCCGAAATGAGTTAGTATAGACGTCTTGAAACGATCAGAAGGAAGACTGCGAACCTGACTTGCGTCTCGAGTTCGAGAGCACGCTCCTTGCCGCCCTGCCGTTCTCGTTTGATCTTCTCTTCTGCTTGCCTCAACCGCCCTTCATACTCCTTCACGCGACTCTCCCACTTGTTGTCCGCCACCGTCGTCTTCTGGTTCATGGTAGTGACCTTCTCTTCAGCAGCAAGCAGTTGGTTCTGCAGATTGATGACACGCTTCTCGGCGTTGTTCGCACGGGAGCTGAGGGCACGGATCTCCATAGAGTCGCCTGGCCCAGCTTTGCGGCTGCTGCTGATGACCGACTGCAGTTCGTTGTTTGTCGTCTGCCATCACCGTGTGTTCAATACATCGAAAGTTCGATGTCAAACGCTCACGCACCTTCAACGCCTCCACTTCACCCTCTTTAGCGGACAGCTTCTTCCTCCACAACGACTTGGCGTCAGCGAGAGTCTTAAGACTCGCCTCGAACTTGTCGAGTTGTCGCCAGCGCGAGTCGATTTGTTTACGCATGTCCGTCATCTTGTCGCCGTATCGCGCTTCAGCCTCTTTGACTCGCTTGTCAAAGTCAAGCTGTATTTGACTGAGCTGCTTCAGACGACTGATCAGGTTGTCGTGGAACACGTTGAAGTTTGTGAACGGCTTTGTCTCAGCAGCGCCGTTTTTCTTCTGAATAGAAATAAGTGAGTCGCGCTGCATCGCCCGTGGCGAGTGAGACTTACTGGAGTCTTATCGACACCAAGAATCTTGTCCATATACTGGTAGATGGTCAACAAAAGCGTGTTCCGCTCGGTAAGCTGGTCGCGGTACTGCGACTCAGCGGTGAGCATGGTGCGCTGGTCCTTCGACAGCCTCTGCTCAAGATCAGACACCTTTGCCCGCAAATTCGCGACCTCGGCCTCGGCGGTCTTCAGACTGGCTTGCACACCATCTAGCTTCTCAGTGACGTTAAGGCGCGCTTGAGTCTGTGCTGCAAGCTGCGCCGCAAGATCGCGGTTCTCGGCGTGCAACTTGTCTAGGATGCCCTCGCGATCGCGACCCTTACCGTCACGATCATCAAGCTCCTTGCGCGCGCGGCTAAGGTCGTCCTCGAGTCTCTCCACGTCCCGCTTGAGTCGGTCAACTTCGAGCTGGAGGGAGAAGCGTGCTGTGGTGTGCGATTCGCCAAGCTTTTTTGACTCTTGTTCCAGCGTCTGGAGGGCGGTCTGCACCGCAGTAAAGTCTATCTCGCGCTGGGAAAGTAGGGCTTGTGTACGCGCGAGGTCGTTGAGCGCGGATTGTAAGCTCGACTCTTTTGCCTCGAGCGAGCGCCGTGATTGTCGACTGGACTCGTCCAACTCCCGCTGTAGCTTGTCGCGCTCCGACTCAGCGCGTTTGGTGTTCGTTTGCTCGCGATGAACTTGGGTAACAAGCTTTTCGATGTGCTGTGCAAGGTTCTCTTGGTTCGCCTTGGCATCTTCCGCTTCTCTTGATTTCTGCTCGAATTTCTCGGTAAGATCTTCTAACTGCTCTTTGAGACCAGCGACTTTCTGTGTCACCATTAGTTGGATCGTCTTGTGGGCCGATCCTTGCTGGCTTACCTCTTTCAAGGCTGCAGACAACGCTTCCAGCCTTTCTATCTCGACCCCATCCTCTTCACGAGTTCTATTACAGTCGTCTTTCAGCTGCTCATTCTCCTCCTCCAGTCGGTACACCTGGTCGCTAAAGGCCTGGATCTCTTGATTCGCCGCAGCTATCTCAGCGTCCTTCTCGTCGGCCTCCCGCTCCTTGTGTGCGAGAGCGATCTCAAACTTGTCGTGGAGATCAGACATGCCGGTTTCGAGATCGGTAAGTTGGAGCCGGAGCTCCTTGGATTCAGCTTCGCGTCGTTCGAGTTCCTGAGAGTACTCATGAATATCTCCGTAGCTATATGCGCATGAGGACTTACGTCCTTCAGTTCGTCGACACGACCTCTAGCTTCATCCACCTCGCCTCGCCACTCATCTTCGACTTGTCGGACGATCCGCTCATGTTCGGCGACGATTTCGTCAATCTCGCGGTCCTTAAGTTCGATCTCGTCGTCCTTCTGCTGAAGCTCGATCTGGGCGGCGGCCAGTTTGTCTCTGACTGCGTTGAGGCCCTCCTCGACTGCCTCCCGTTCTTCGCGTTCTTCGAGGATCTGTGCCCGGCTTTGGCTGCGTTCGACGCTCTCTGCTTCGCGCCGCCGCTCGGCGTCCTCGAGCTGGAGCCTTAGCACCTCTACTTGGTCCGCCAACTCCTCCTTCTCTTCAGCGATCTGGTCATATTCATCCGCTCTGCGCCTCAGCTCGTCGTTCTCGGCCTCGAGCTCTTCCACCTGCTTTCTAAGACGCTCCTTTCCGTCACCGCTACGCTCATTGTCCCGGCCCTCAACGATCTCCTTGAGGCGCTCCATCTCGTCCGCGTTGTCCTCGAGCAGTGTGCGGACACCTTCAAGCTGCTCCTCGAGCTCCATATTTCTGTCCTCCAGCTGGGCGTTTCGCGCCTCGAGCTGGCGCACGACGTGCTCGTCCGCGCCGCCGACGCGCCGTCTCCTGAGTTCGCTGAGTTCGCGATCACGCTCGGCAAGCTTCTCCTCGAGGTACTGCACACGCGACTCTGAGGAACCGGAGCCACGCTGGAGTCGTTCGAGCTCGCGCTGGGCCTCGAGAATGAGCTTCTTGAGCTTCTTGATCTCCATGCCGCGCTGCTGGACCTCGATCTTGAGGTTGATGTTTTGCTTGAGGGCGTCGTCGATCTGGTCGGGCGCGAGCTGGGCCAGGCGTTCTTCGAGGAAGTGGACCTTGAGTTTAATGTTGAAGTTCTCCTTCTTGAGGCTGTCTATGTGCTGTAGACGTCATGAGACACGGCCACGGGAGATAGGAGGCATGTTTGGACGATACGCCATGAGGGGCTTCACAGCCTGCAGTACCAGCACAGGGCACGCAAGATGGAGCACATCGACGACGCCCATTCCGCCTGTGGACGCGTGCAGGAGGCATGGAGACACGTACCTTCTCCTGATCCCTGAGCGTGAGGTTCACACTCCCCTTCCCCGCCGCGCCCTTTCCCCGCTTAGGTGCAGGAGTCCCATCGACATCTACCCACCTCCTCTCCTGCCCAGGTGTGTCGAGTACATCGGGGTCCGCGTCGTTTGCATCGTCTGCGCCGCGCCGCTTCGGTGTGGGGTCGTCGAAACGTCTCCGCGCGAACTGCGCAGCAGTCGGTGGCGAGGGAGTTGAAACTGGCGCGGATGATGCTGCTGTAGACCCTGAGGCGACGCGGGGGTTGCGAGCAGGTGTAGAGAATCCAGAGGCGAATGAACCGAATGAAAGGTCCGGCTGAGACCCTATGGATTGAATCGACGTGTCCGCGCGATTCATGGCCGCAGCAGTACGTCCTCAGAGTACCACATATACAATTTAAAACGTTATTGCAGTCCCAAAAGCCTAGACGATGTTTCAAGAGGATCGCAAGTTGGTGGTATGAAAGCAGGTTGCTCGGAGTCCAGAAAAGGCAAGTATTGAAGCTGGCTTAGGTTAGCCTCACTTGAAGGTGGTATTCCAAGCGGAGTCTTCCATATGTTGAGAGGGTTGACAAGATGCACTGAGATCATTGGAATAGCACATCAGGTTTGCGGTGGTCTTATACTTGGCCGAAGACGTTCTACGTCGCGCCGATGTATATCTAGGCAAGAGCTCAAGCTTACTAAAGTAAGCGGAGCTTAGAATAGTGATAGAGCGTGGACCGCTATTTCTACACTCCGATTATGGCGTATAATATAGGTGATACTTACCGAAGTAAGGGTTGTAAGCCAAGGTTCTTATTCGTTTGGGGTCGCGTAATGCACATGATTTCTTGAAACTCGGTATGGTAGTGAGAATGCGTTACGATTGAAAGACAGTTATGAGACTACAGAAAATAAGCATGAAAATCTATGCTACAGTAGGCAATGTCCAGCGGTGCCATGCAACAGAAAATAAGAATAAATTATGCAGATATTGAAGTAAATGAGGCGCTAGTAAGAACGTTCATGAGTGGAGAGCAAAGTCTGTGAATTCGTACGCATGGGGGTCTTCGTCGTCAAGCGCACGGTTCTTCGCAACCCAGGGTGTGGGTATCAGTTGATGCTGGTCGTCCACGACGCGTTCCGAAGGTGACATGGTGGAGTCAAGGCCGTTGTGAAACGATGTAAATTTAAGAGTGGCCCTGCGGTCGTCCGCACGTATAGAAGGGAACCGTGGAGGTGAGACGTAGGATGATACTAGATGTCAACAGTTTAAGATAAAAGCGACTTGTTTCAAGGTAAGTACACGCACCTTCTGACCAAGTCTCGTTCTCGAGGGTTGTAAAGTCGATGTCGCAGAAGTACGGGTGCGTTTTCAATATCTCGGCACTAGGTCGTTTGTGAATGTGGCGGTTCATCATCTGCGGGTGGACGGTAAGTTGGAAACCAAGGTATACCAGTGATCATGGACGACTTACTATGCTCAAGAGCCGCCTGAGCTCTATGTCCCTGATCTTCTCCCATTCTAGTCGGCGGTTATATTTGTAGGAGGGGTGGCCGGTGCCGAAGTCCACGAGGTACATGTGGGTGCCAAATACCATGTCCAGAATCGTAGCCGCAAGGGACCAGATATCACACTTGTAGTTGTACTGACGGAAGGCTTGGGCCGTCTGCGGGTGCTCGCAGAGGTAAACTTCAGGTGCCATGTAACCGACGGTCCCGGTGCTGCCAGTGAAGTAGATGTGGTCCATGTTTTCGCGTTCACGCTCGTCGAGGACAATCGCAAGTCCGAAGTCAGCAATGGCGATGTGGCCTTCTCCATCGATGAGGATGTTTTCGGGCTTCAGGTCGCGGTGGATGATCCCTGCCTTGTGGAGGCTTGCCAAACCGGACACCTATGAAAATTTCAGAAAGGAGAGCGATGGTGTGAACGTTTTGTCGTAGCTCACCATTTCGGCGATGTAAAGCTTTATTTCAAGGGGACGGATCTTGCGGCCGTAGAGCAGGTAATGAAGGGTCCGATGGTACAGAGGCTGGAAGCTGATGTCAGCATATAGCCAGGGAGCCACGAGTAGGACAACGCACCATCACGAAGTAAACATTCTCATTGTCCGCCCAAGAGTCAAGAAGAGGAGTCAGGAAAGGTCTTCTCAAGCGTGCCACAGCTTCGAGTGCCCGCTTCTCCTGTATCAGTATTTCCCGGCCGTCCTTCTCCCTGTATTGCTTATCCTTGTGCAAGACCTTGACGGCCCGTAGATTTCCGTGATAATCGTGCGCCATATAAACGCGACCAAACGAGCCTTTTCCACGCTCGCCACGGAGAAAGTATGTGTTGCCGGCGTGGTGAAGGTCGACAGGCTCCTCGGGTTCGCAACCGGGTATATAGGGCGATTCTACGTAGTCGGAGGAGTTCCCATCTTTGATTCCAACAATGCTCGTACCGGGGGACTCGATAGACCTCAGCTCGGAGCGACAGACATAGGTCCAGTTGTTGGACGCGCATGACTGTACTACGGCCTGGTGATCAAACCCAGAGTACACAGAGCGCACAGAGGAGACGACACTCGAGGGGCAAGACAGTAGAGAGGCGCTGTCCGACTCATCGGAGGTCGAGGACGAAAAATCGCTCAAGTCCAGTGCAGACGGATCCTCAGCGTCGAAGATAATCGGGGAGTCGGAGAGTGCGGAGTCGGGCTCAGATGAGCTTCGACAGCTCCAAGTGTCAACAGTGCCGTACGTGGGGTTCCCCTCATTTGTACTGTCCAGACGTGCTAGTTCGTCGGCCCAGGTCCCCGTGCCAACGCGAAGGCCACCGAAGTAAAATGTGTCGGCCACAAAGTCAGCGATGGGGGTATCGTGATAGCTAACAGTGTCAGCTGCGAGGGGAATGTCGAATGTCGCCACGGTGCCGTCCCGCGGACTGACCAAGATACTAGTGGTGGCAGAGTACTGGGGCTCCGTGCCCGTTGTAGAGGGGCCGCTATTGCAAGGAGTGGCCGGAGCCGTAGACGAGCATCGTGACAGGGATATGGCGACTGACTTGAAGACCATCTCAGGAGTGGCAATACTGGCACCAACAGGCGTGGCCATACTGAGCTGCTTGCGTTCGACAGCGTTCTCTTGTCCGTCTTCGATGTGTGCCTGCTTGGAGATTAGCGGTGTGGTCGCAGTGTCCGTGATGGCAGAGTTGAGAGGAAAGATGCGCAGCAGCCAGAGGTAGATCGTTGTTGGCCACGCAAGAATGGCCAACGACGGCCGTGGCGCGACGATGCCAGACTCCAATGCCGCCGATGACTGAGGTCGTTCGCAGTCCGTGGTGGTATGAGAGAACAGCGAGACCACAGATGAAAAGTACTCGGTGAGGATAGTCATGGTTGTGGTTGGAGGATGAGAGGTTGCGGATGCGTCCGGCAAGACAGATGGGTTTATATAGGCGGCCTGTGGCCACAGGGCCACAGCTGCCAATGAGCGTGCTTTCCTTTTCAGGAAAGAGAGTTTGATGGCACTATATCGCGGACGAGTTATAGTAAGAACAACAATGATTTATAATCTGTTCACGGACAGCTTATTGATCTTCCAGGTAAGATTCAATATCGTGAATCATGGATGAAGGAGTCCACTTACTGCAAAAGAGGCCGTCTAACTAGTAAACTTTCTCACGAAATCTCAAGTTGCACACTCAGTGCACAACATCGAGGGCACCTTATCGCAATACAATCCAGGCGTTTCTGGGCTTTGTAGTATGAGGCCTTGAGGCATAAAGTGGCATGAGCATCGTTGTGTCGAGAGCGAGAGGGGGAGATGAAAGCAGCGCAAAGTTTCCTGGGAAAACGCCACTCCAGTTTGGTTCGCTTCCTCGATGCTGATGGGAATCAGATCAATCGGTCTTCTAGGCTCCCGGCCTTGACGGACTTTCATGTCTTCATGTTGGCTCACCGACCTCAGCTATAATTGTCGCTATCTGTCCTCTCGAGGTTGCGCAGACCATGTCTTACAACTTCATATCCATTTCGACGTTTTTTAACATTCCGCAAGCACAACAAAAACCACAGTCGACAGTGAAAGGGCAGACTGTACGATTCTGAGTCTGGCATAATGATTCCTTGAAATCGGTATGTTGTAAGCTCTGAGATCAGGTAGACTATCACTAATTTGAAGACGGTAGGGACGGCGATGATCGCGTTTCTAAGGATCTGGAACTTTGTGTTTCCAGCAGAAGGTGCGATGCTCTGCATCCCCAGAATCTTGACGGTCCGCGGACTCCAGCAGCGGCAAAGTAGTGCGAACTGGCGTCCTTTTCTCGTCTCGACCCAGCCCGCTGATATCGAGAACGGTCTGGAAGGAGATCTGTGGTGCTGGTACGTCCTTGCTATCGGTCTTTCCTGCAGGAGGTCTGACTATCTTCGCAAATCTACGCCCATATTCGTTCCATTTATCCTCTCAAACGTAGAGCCTCAGTGTAATATATGGGTGGCGCTGTCCCACACAACCGTCCCGTTCTTCGAAGTATCTACTCTTCGCCTGCGCAAAGGTACGAAACTGTCCCCTCGGCACCTCAATTTATTGATATATATTAATATAATCGACCACATGATATGTCTGAAGTCCTTGGCCATCATGCATCATCTGTAACCGAGTCAGTTGCCATAGTTGTGGCATGAATGCTGACGTATTTCAGAGCCTCACGACTTCGACCAGAAAGTATGTACCCTCGGCGAGCTACAGCAAGCCCTTACTTTCCCTCGCACTCCACTTCTTTGACTAAATAACGGCACTCCAATGCCTCTAGACTGAAATTATGTGGACAGCTGAAGACCGATTGCTCGATAACGAGGGATTGCCAGGCCCGGAACTTGCAGCCGATGCGACGCCCTCGGGTAAACTTCGGACAAATTGCATTCAGCTGTCGCGCCCCAAGGCTCGCCTTGGTCGAACCCTATAAATGCTGCCGCAGTGTCGCAGGCGACCTCTCCCCTTTATCTGTCCCCAAAGCCCCTTTTGGAGGCCAAGCCCTGTTTCTATCACATTTCCTCTGTCATTAGAGCAAGATGCCCCCCTCCGACTTTGCGAACGCAGATATTCCTGAGGTGGTAGAGCAGCTCACCACCGACGAAGCTATCTTGCTCACCGCTGGCGTTGGCTTCTGGCACACTCATGGTGTGCCTCGTTTGGGCGTCCCAGCTCTCAAGGTTAGCGACGGACCGAACGGTATGTTTCCACGGCAGTCCGCACGAACAAACCTAAAGTTACCCCCGTCAATCAGGCGTTCGGGGAAATCATTTCTTCATGAGCACACCTGCGAAGTGTCTGCCGTCATCCACCGCCATGGGTGCCACATTTGACACGGAACTGATTGAGGAAATCGGTCTAAAGCTTCTTGCGGAGGAGTGCAAGATCAAGGCTGCCTCTATCCTTCTGGCCCCTACATGCAACATCCAGCGTAACCCGCTCGGCGGCCGGTCTTTCGAGTCCTTTTCCGAGGACCCTCACTTATCCGGCATGATCGCCGCTGCCTACGTCAAAGGCGTGCAGGACGGTGGTATCGCTACCGCCATTAAACACTTCGTGGGCAACGACAAGGAGAACGATCGTATGGCATACGATTCTATCATGTCCGACCGCGCTCTGCGGGAAGTCTATCTCATGCCGTTTATGCTGGCGCAAAAATACGCAAAGCCGTGGTCATTCATGACAGCGTAAGTAGTTGTCGGTTATCCGTGTATCGTGGCTTATGCTGCTGAGTAGTTACAACCGCGTTAACGGCACTCATGTGTCTGAGAACCCGTACATCATCCAGAATATCCTGCGTGGCGAGTGGGCGAGCGACGCTGCCGTCATGAGCGATTGGTATGTCAAAGTGCTCTATGTAGACATGATTTGCTTAATGCTTAGTATCATCTAGGTTCGGTGTGTACTCGATTGACCATGCCATCAACGCGGGTCTCGATCTAGAGATGCCCGGCACGAACAAGTGGCGAACACTCGACCTCATGAACCGCTCGTGCGTGTCAGCCTGTTATTATATGCGGGATTGTTATTGATTTTCTTCGCTCTAAAGCATTCAGAGTCGCAAAATCACTGTCCGGACAGTCAAAGAGCGTGCTAGGAAAGTTCTTGAACTGACTAAACGTTGTGCTCAAGGTGCTTCTGAGGTGAGAACTCGACTGATTGAATATTGACTAAGCTTGGACTGATCCACTACAGGTTCTCGACGGAGACGGTGTCGAGCGTACCAACAACTCCGACGTTGATATCGCTTTGATGAGAAAAGTCGCCGCTCAATCTATTGTCCTCCTGAAGAACAACAACGATCTGCTTCCATTGAAGCCGAAGGTATGTACATCCTTCGCGTTGTGATTATATGCTACTCATCATGGCCCCCCTTCACCAGGAGCAAGGTATCAAGAAGGTTGCCATCGTTGGTGGTAACGCGAAGGCTCGCGTCATCAGTGGTGGAGGCTCTGCCGCGTTGAAGCCAAGTTACTTCATCAGTCCTTATGACGGCATAGTCGAAGCCTTGAAGGAGATTGATAGCAACATTGACGTCGTATACTCCGAGGGCGCGAGAAGTGAGTGTCTCCATAGCTTGTTTGATACGTTTACTGATTGCTTCTGCTTGCGTCTAGCGTTTAGGACTATGCCCACCCTCGACTATGACCTCGTCACCGAGGATGGTAAGCCTGGGTGGACGTGTACTTGGTACCCCCATGAGAACGACAATTCCATGATCGCTTTGCCTGATCCTATCAAGTCGCAATACGTCGACGAGACGAGGATTTTTATCAGGCAGGTTTGCCTATTTGGCTAAACCGTGCACGTCTAATTTTCCTTCAGTACATCTTACCCTGAGGGTATCACATACCGCTGGACAATGAAGCTTGACGGTCGTTTGAAGCCAAGAGACAAGGACACTCTCTTCGAGTTTGGTCTCATTGCTTCTGGCAGGGCCAAGGTTTGTTACATACAGGTGGTTACTCCTACCCGCCCTTACCATCGTCTTCACAGCTGTTCGTCGATGACCAGCTGGTTATCGATAACTGGACAAAGCAGCGGCGCGGCGAGTACTTCTTCGGCTCTGGCTCGGAGGAGGAGAAAGGCATCTTCCCTTTGAAGGCCGGCGTCGCCCACAAAGTTCGCGTGGAGTTCTGCAACGTCCGCGCCCCCGCAGATACCGACCTAGACGAGACCGTTATGGACTCCAACCCCGGAGTACAGCTCGGCGGTGCCGAGGTTAGCGACGCCGGCGAGCTCCTCGACAGTGCGGTACAGCTCGCGAAGGAGGCTGATGTTGTTATCGCAGTCGTTGGCCTAAATGCGGACTGGGAGACTGAGGGCTATGACCGTACCACCCTGGGCCTTCCCGGCCGCACCGACGAGCTCATCTCGAAAGTAAGCGCGGCGAACCCAAAGACCGTCGTCGTCACGCAGAGCGGCTCGAGTATTGCTATGCCATGGGCCGACGAGGTCAATGCGCTCGTCCACAGCTGGTACCTGGGCAACGCGACCGGCGCTGCCATCGCTGATGTTCTCACTGGCAAGGTGAACCCCAGCGGCAAGCTGAGCTTGACGTTCCCGAAGAAGCTGGAAGATGTTCCCAGCCATGGTCACTTCCACTCTGAACATGGCAAGGTCCGCTACGCGGAGGATCTCTTTGTGGTACGTTCACATATTTGCGGCAGAACATCCAGATATTGAGCGATTTCAGGGATACAAACATTACCACCATCGCGGTGTCGAACCACAATTCCACTTCGGGTACGTTCTGCAACACGCGCGGTCGACCATAGCTAAAGTCGTTCACAGCCACGGCCTTTCGTACACGTCCTTCGAGTACTCAAACCTAAAGCTCTCTGAGCCCGTCGTCACCGGCGGCGACGTCTCTGTCTCTGCCTCCGTAATCATCACTAACACCGGTGCCGTTGTCGGCTCCGAGGTCGTCCAGCTCTACGTTACTTTGCCGACGACATCCGAGCTCACGCACCCGCCTCTCATGCTCAAGGCTTTCGCGAAAGTCCGCGACCTCTCCCCTGGAAAGAGCGAGAGCGTTTCTCTTGCGCTAGACAAGTATGCTTTCTCGTACTGGGAGGAGCGGATTAGCTCGTGGGTGGTGGAGAAGGGCGAGTATCTCGTGAGGGTGGGCAAGAGTAGCGCTCCTGGGGAATTGACCCTCCGATCGACACTTGCCCTCAAGAAGGGCTTCGAGTGGAAGGGTATCTAAATTTCCCTCGAAGTCCTACTTGGTGTATTAGTACGAGTCTCTCCCGCAATAACTTCTATACTCCAGAATCCAGACGAGCAGCAACTACGAAATTTGACAGCTCAAAGACAAAATATGCGCCCTCTTGAATGCGCTTTAGACGGATGTCGAGCCGCTGGTGAGCTACATATGAAGACTACGAAACTGGATTCGGACGCGCGAGCTTGAACATTAAACTCAGCGAGGCTACTACCATGGCTATCATCATAGCCAAGCGGACTGCAATCTCATACGGATACGAATATGGTGCGTACATGAAGCCAAAGACCGTCATGAGCAGCCTGGTAAGGAATATCGCCACAAACGATGAGAATAGTGGTGCACATACGGGGAATGAAGATTGCATTGGCGATGAATTCAAACGGGAATATTCCTCTTCTCCGACGCTCGTCCACAAATTTGTTTATGAGGTGTCGGACGTCCTTCGCTCCAATCTTCCCTCTGGCACTTCCTGTAACTGACATAGTAAGTGACCATGACTACTGTTAATTTGATGCGAAAGCTTACCGTGAACAGTACACCATCGTACGGCCAATCACATTGCACCCGCTACACCTCAACATCCGTTGCGTAGGAGGCAATCGTGACTCAGGTGTACCGCAGCTGCTACACGCATACTCGCTCGTCTTCAGAAGATCTTTGTCCACTCGAACAGTACCGTCGACCCCAGTGGCATTTCGTGTCTGTGTAAACATGTCCCGTATCTCGGAACCTCGATTATGCCTGCCAAACTTCGTGCCTCCTTTGACAATTCCCTGTTCAGCAAAGTAAGTGTCCGCTCAGAGTTGTGATGAACTGAAGAACATACGGTGACGCATAAAATATTCCAGACAATATGAGACAGCGCGATGGCCCGATGGATGTTCACGAACCGCATGGTGGTTGTGTCGCCCACACAGGCTACTAGACAGATCGTGTCGAAGACAGTATTTGGAGTAAAGACAGGCTCCTGAATAGTGGCCCCGGAACGGCGCGCAATGATAGGCCTCAGCAAAGCCAAGAAGGTCCCGCCATCTTTATCAGCTGCCGCTAACTTCTTCATCGTCACCTCCGGAGTCATCATCCTCCTCAGCTTGAATCCCCCAGGCTCCAGTTGGAGAGCCTGGTCTATCGCCAGCAGCACGACCTCCTCCCGTTTGGCGAGTGGTAGCGCCCTCCACGTAAGCTCTGCCAACGGCAGAGATGCGCGTGAGATGTTCTGCTGCATCCATCCGAGCTCGCGAGTCTTGGCCTCGCCGGCGAGCCGCTGGATCTCCGCGCCACTGCTTAATACCGTGAGAAGGGCATAAATGTTGTACCTCAAGTCGTCCGTCGCGAAACGCGTCGCCTCGCGTGATGGGACTGTGTACATCTTTTCCAGGTAGTCCTCCCATCGCCTCTCCATGGCAACCAGGGAGTTGCGGTCTGAAGGCTGGGGATGTTCGCCTTCGACAAGGCTCTCGTAAGTGGAGGATGGCATATATGTCGAGCAGGGAGGCGGGGAAAGAGGACAAGCGATCTCAAGGGGTAGTTCATGTTCATATGCTGATCTCGTTCATCAAAGTCTATTCCAGAACGGTTAATTTGTATCCACTTTGAGGTAAAGAATTCGCTGGATAACGTCTATAAGACTGTTCATGCCGCTTGATCTTTCAAGTTTGGTTCTGCGTCTTCCTTTCGTTTTCGTTGATACCGACTTGGTATCGACGTATACGGGAATGTGGTCCAATTAATATACTTGCAATACCATATTAGAACATCGCGCGATTTTCTTCCTGGTGAATAAAGTGCCATGGAAATAGAGATACCCTGGAAGCGTACATTGGGAATCTCCGCTCGCCTTATCAAGAAGTATCAACCTGACAATACGCATATACATCAGCCAAGAGAAGACTATATCCAAGCTGTGAGATACACTACCATTATTTAAGTTTACATTTTGACGTTCAGGACTTCTCGCTCATGTTATACTTGTATCCCAGAGCTTCCGTATTTGGAAATGTCTGCATGGCTTGCTGTCTCCTCACATTCGTCACTGCGAATTGAGTCTCTGCCGGACTAAGGTCATCTTCGAAACAGTGCAACGCGCACGGTGCGGATGTGCACGTACGCGCAGTCGGTGAGGCCGGCGTCCCGGTACATGCTTGTCGACTCGTCCAGACTGTCGTTCAAGTTGCCGAATGTGGGGACCAGAGTAGATTGGTTCATGAGATGGATAGCCACGGAGGATCATAGCGTACAGCCGCATCGTGACTATGTCGTAAGAGATGTGCTGATGAGCCCTGGCGGTGCCTAACGAGTCGTCAGAGAGGAGGCGACGTTGTAATGGTTGAAGTGGGAAAGTCGCACTAGTACTGACTCGCTGAGGAACGAGGCAAAACATCGGCCTTCACTTTGCATGGAGGGGTTGAAGGTATGCTCTCTTGGCAGCAAAGCTACGTAGGAACAGCAGCTCTGTAAGTAGTTGCGTTACACAAGGTAGCTTTTGCGGTTCAGACTTGGAGTACGTCCGCCTCCGAGTAACAGTGGGCGCTAACCGTCAAATTCATAGTCAAAATCAAAATCAAGCTCATAGCAGCTGCGTCGACTCGAAGTTGCTTCGTAGCCTTCACTCTACCATATGTCATGAGTGGAATATTCATGGCCACAGAGGCTTACTAGGGTGGTCCGTATCTGAAGAGAATAAGCTAATGGGGTCCAAGTACAGAACAGGGTTGGACGTACACTTGGACGGTGACTTCTGAGGTTTACGAATATTCCCGATTTGAGACCAAATATCATAGGATATACACGTCCAATCGAATATTCTGTGGAAGCTGGTGATGGAATAACCACATCTAGGAGGCGAAGATGCCGAACAGTCCGTCGCTTGCGACTGGAGGCCAATCACAGGGGACATCGCAGACCAGGGTAGATATCATTCGAGATATAGCTCCATAGCACATCTAAAATGCCTTGGGGTGTGCTCAACGTGGCCTCGTGAGTCAGAGCGAGTTCCGCGAGCGGTGTGCCTTGGGGGCTTGGAAGTCATGGCCGAACGCACTGAATGGTGACTGAAGGCGTAGGAATTAGGCTCAATGTCTCGTGAGAGAGATGGGATCCATACGATATTCGGATACACGCGTTCGCAGATAGCAGGCGGGACGGCCTGATCACGGACTGCCGGATTGTCGAGAACCATGGTCCTCACCTAGTGTAGCCATAGAGACGTCGGTCGTCGTACGACGACACTTGTACACCCAACCTCGGTCCAGTGTAAGTCTGGCCACCTTAATTGACCGCATATGACGGTCAACAGAAGAAAGACAGAAAGGCGTGCAGTTGTTTCTGTCATGGGTGCTGTCAGAAAATTTTCACGATTCGAGACCTGCGGGGAACGCACCACACATCACGAGGCCCCAATGGATGCACTCATCGCCCGATGAGCCGTACAGCTCAGTTCGGCTGGGTTTCGATGCTACGGCCGGGCGCGACTCGGATAGCCGTCCACGCGAAGAAATGGTGTGCGCCACTGAAGGTGAGTTGTCTGTTAGCGGTATTACCACATCATAGCACGTAGATAGAGCCAAATTTATATAGGAAAAACGTAGTAGGACGAGGAGGATGCAAGAATGCTGGAGACATGGACCATGCACGTAGCAGGGTTTAATCAGGATGGAACTAGACATGCCAAATCCGAACGCTGGTGTAATGTTCCCACGATCAGCTCACGGGCGCGTATACGACGACTCGCAGGCTCCTCGGCTTTCATCTCGACCACCACTCGACCATCCGCTCAGCATGACAGATCTCACAACATATCTCCGAATCAGTTTACGAAGGGCTCATGCGTAGTTCCCGCGCAGTCGCGCGAGGCGCTGATGTCTCCCTGGAGCGGTATATAAACCCCTCGGCATCCAGTTGCGGTCAACTTCTGCACCGCGACCATCCCTCAGAATAATTGATCTGTGAGCAATCTCTGATGGACAAAGACTATCAGTATCTTATTTTACCTAGACTACAGGACTATTATCTATTATACAAGCTTGTGTTGCATCGAGAGGAAGACAGGTATGTCGTTCGTCGTTTTTGGTCGACCTTTACTGAGTACGCTCTGTCAGGTGCCATGGCACACATCAAAGACTTACCTACTGAACTGCATCTCCTCATCATTCCTCACCTGTACCTGTCAGAGCTCATCTCGGCTCGTGATACCTGCCATCTATGGCGCGAGCTCATCCTGGTCGCACCACTCCCCCTGCATCGCCGAAAGCTTTTATGTCTTTACGACACGCTCTCCTCGATCCCCGCGTTCCAGGTGTCCAGAAGGCTAGCCAGGACGCATGTCAGACCAGGCTTTGGAGCGCCGCAGCGGCAAGGATACGTCGACGCCCTTCCCCAGAACGCGAGCGAGGAGTTCAAGTCTTGGATCCTCGAATGGCCCGAAGACGCAGTCGTTGGGGCCCTATGGCCTGCGCTCCAACCCTCGTATAACATGAGCGAAGAAATTTTCACTTATCGCTGCGACATTGCCAACCGGATCGCCGCGACGTCCTTCGTCCCGACGACGCATACACTCATGTTTTCACTCTTCTCTGGAAACGGATCCGGCCCTGCGAGTGTCATAGCTCTTCCTTTATTCGACGAGGGGAACGGCTGGACTCACTGGGTCGTGCTGTCGGGCGAGCAGGAGACAGTGGACACGCGCGGCAAGAAGAGGCGCGTCGACATGCGCGGAGTCGTTTTCAGCAAGGTTCGTGGTGCGGACGGCGAAGACGGCTACGCCGAGTTCCTCGAGTCGCCGTCGCCATTGGACTGCCCATCTTCTCTTCTGCCGAGCACAGAGTCCCCTGCCTCAGACGAGACATCAGTTGACGATGTCGGGAACGAGTTGTTCGTCTCTGCAGGTCCCGAAACCTGGGGTCCTTGGTTGCGATATCTGGAGCAAGAGACGCGAAAGATGCAGTCGAGGATGGAAGACGCTGGGGTTTGGTGTGGATGTGCCAGCTGCCGCAGATAGTATCATTCACTGGTGCGTCGCGGTCACTACACTGTTCTTGTTGGACGCTCATATTTTATAGGTGGTGCATATAGTCGTTTCCTCCGTCCATCATGTTTGTTTTTCCCCTTGGCCTATGTTGACTCTTTCATACCATCCCATCGTCTTGTCTGGTTTTCATACTCTACTATGCTATGACGTCATGATTATTGTCTCTTCCTCACTCTCTAGCAATTCTCTTTTGTGCAGCTACTTTGAATCTGCATCTCTAGCTTCGCGTGTTTATTAAGCTGGTAAGTTGTGTATATCATTTTGTCTTGCATATTTCCAGGGGAAACGCCACCCGTGGCGGACTTTGCCCCTGGTGGCTAGTTCTAGCTCCGAGTGGCTCAAACACAAGGTCAGCGCGACCAGCTTTGTTTGCCTTCACGACATTCTTTGACCCTTTGTTATTGTGGACAGATATGCTCATTTCGTAGTGCTGGCCCTGGCAGCGATGGCTAAAGCGCCGTCGCCACTCGTTTCGATGTTAGAAGTATTATAAACGGCGTACCACTCTTTCTACAACCACAACCACAACCAATCTTCCTGTACTTTGCAACTCTCATCTGCGGAAAAACGATATTTCCCTACACTGCGGAAGGCTTTCAAAGACATACGATGAACACCTCGCACACCGCTACCGTTTCCGCATCCACCACCCGTCCAGTAATCAAAGCTCGCCCTCACCCCAGCCTTTCCTGCGTCACCACCGGTTGGCCTGGGATGCATGACGAACACCCCGAGCTCTCCTTCCTCCACTTCTCGCGCGAGCTGCACCATCGCCACCCCACACCGCCGCGACGGTGGACGCCGCCACCACCCCCTCAGTTCCGCACAGGGTACCGCTTCGACCGCGCGCGCGGCGAGTGGTGCGCACTCGACGCCCCACGCGACGAGCCGTCTGGGCAGACAAAGTTCCGGGTTCATGGGTACAAGCACCAGACGGCGGATCCCGCGCCGCCGCGCGGCGTGCGCCGACCTTCCGAGGAGCCGTACCCGCGGGAGACCAAACGCAGGAAGCCATCCCGCACCTTCGAAGCGGATCGCACTGCGAAGCGCCCGCTGTCCGTACAAGAGGAAGAGGAGACGGAGAACGAGGGTGATACGGACGACGCCATAGACGACGCAGCCGAGCCAGTGCAGAACGCCCTCGCGAAACGGCCGCTCAAACGATCGGGGACTGGTAGCTTGATCATCAATCCTCAGTTCGCACAGTTGTCTATCAGCAACTCTGCCGGAGCGTGCCGGCCCAATATAGGGGAGGTGGAGGAGCAGCTTTCGACTTTGCGGCTGGTGTCATGAGCTTCATAGCGAAGGGCTGTCGGGTGGGGATAATGAACGCGAGCTGGAACAAGAAACATATGGACTCTAAATTTTGATGTAATTGGGTTTGAACCATGGCCATTCGATAGCATAATTTTAGCAGTTGATCAGAAAACAATACGTCCAGCAATCGTCGATGTTCGATATTGTCTTTCGCCGGGCTCGGCTAGCTATAGCGCTCTTGCCGCATTCGACGCCACCAAGCCCTGTATGTCACTCCGAGTCTGGCGCTCACGCCTAGTACCTACCTCCACCTTCCGCTCATCGACTGTGTACCCACGAATATTCTTATTCTATTTTATTAGTACAGATTAAGGGTACGGACTTCTTTTCCCGCAATATTGAATTCTATTGTTGCCGTGATTGTACTAAAACATGCTGCAAGGCTCGCTGGCGGTGAAACGGTCATGACTGACCAAAACAATACCAACGATAACGAACTCAGGTTTTATTGCGACGAGCACATATGGTTTGACGACGGCAATATCGTTCTGCTCGCAGGCCCGAGCGCGCCCGTGCCAGGACGAGAACCTGTTGAGGGCGGCGACATCTATGGATTCCGGTGTCACAAGTCTGTCCTTGGCAAGCATTCGCCTGTATTCAAGGACATGTTCGCAACTTCGTCAAATAAAGGGGATATAATGATAGAGGGTGTGCCTGCTGTAGCCCTCGCCGACGACTGGGAGGACATTCGGGATCTCCTGCGAACTTTCTACGCCGCGTTGTACGCTTTCTTCATGACTAAATTGTCGTTCTCAAACTCACCTCGCTGCGTATAGCGATATTCCGACTCAGTTACGTGATCCCAAGAATTTGGTCCGTGTTGCAGGAATCCTTAGACTATCCAAGAAGTACATGATCGACGAATTCTGGGACAAAGCAGTCAAAGTCGTCCAGCGAGACTACCCCAGCACGGCCGAAGAATGGCTAGTCGCCGAAGCCGCTTCCAGAGAAATAGAGAAGCGGGCTTTGCAAAGCTTCCAGCTCAAAGGCGATATGCATCAGTCATTTTACGTCAGCGAGCATTGGCCGGACCCTGGTATGACTCTAGCATCATCCGCGTGGCTTGTCTCGTGAGATTGAACCGAAATGCCCCATAGTCGCTACTATTAAGCTCGCTTCCGAGCTGGACATCCTACCTATCCTTCCTGCGGCATTCTACGACCTCAACCGCATATACTTCGCCCAGCGGGGAGGAGAACTCTACGACTACGGGTACCAGGAGCGGCACGTCAACACACACGATCTCGATATTGTCGACCTCCGAAGATTGACGGAAGGGCGCGAAGAGCTCCGAATTTACATAAGAAGTAGCGTCTTGCATGCCGTGAAGGATGACTGGATTACTATCACACCAGCCTCCAGGCGCGAAATGTCGCGTCTTTGCAAGTGTGTCGTGCCCGCCGAAGAGAGACTTCACAAGAAACCGCGCTTCGTGCCAGACCTACGAGTAAACTGGCCGTGCCTTCCTCATATAAGGATCTGGTTGCGGGAAGCACATGTCTCTCTGAGTACTGATCGCCCTCTAGATCCAGTGGCAATAGTTGTCGACCCTATCAAGTATCTGACGGACGCGCAGGCAGCGCTCAGCCTGGACGCGACAGACACGCAATACCCTGCTGCGAATGAGATGTGCGCCGTCTGCCGCATGTGGCTCAAGTCACAGCTGCGCGAGAAGATCGATAAAATTTGGACCGCGCTGCCCTTGTTCTTCAGCCTGGCCGCCGAAGTGTCTTCAGCGGGCGCATCGTGACTGTCTGGGCTGGTACAGGTAAGTACTGTTTTTCCGAGTGGTCTCTTCATTCTGGCACTCTTGACTTACGCTCATCGTCAGAGATATTCTTTGTATAACACAAAGTGTTATCAGCAGCGCATATACATCATGATGGTCATCTCCCACAATAGATTGCGTGACCACAAATTTATGAAGGCATACGATCTCCGTTTTCACTGTTTCACCGACACTTAGCCACGTGGGGCTCTGACACAGACTATATAGGTCTCTCGAGACCAAACAGTACATCTATCGCTCTTCCCCTGAACTGCCATGTCCTGTCAGTTCTCAATTCCTCCGAATTACTCTCCTCAAATATTTTTCGAGTGCTACCTCATCCGTTATCCCGATCCCGATGTCGACGTTCAACGTTCAAGCTTGGGAAAAAAACTCTTGGGAGCGCCTCTTCACCATGTTCTATGATTCGGCCTTTCTGGCTCGCGACATCACATATCTCTTACCAGTCGATCTAATCGGCACATACACGCACTCCACATGTCTCGAGGCGAGGACAGATGAGACGACTTACAGGGGCTGCATAAGGCAAAGCCCCTAGCAAGTCAGCTGAGAGAATAAAGTGAGAGATGGACTACGCAGCGTTAAGAACAGC
>KN840570.1:0-16788 GCA_000832265.1 Phlebiopsis gigantea 11061_1 CR5-6
ACTACGGGCGCTACTCAACCGGGTACCAGTCCACCAGGCTACCGGCGCTACGGAGCCTACGTAGCTCTTCGTAGCCTGGTCGCTTTTTCCTGATGCACATGAGCGAGCGAAGAGACACAGACGATAGCAACAAGGTCCGTATAGCACAATGCGTAGTACATACAACCTCAAGGATCCAGTCCAGCTGAAGAAACATATCTTAACAGTATATATACCAGCGGTATCGTCCAGCCACTGAGCACTGTCACGAGAGCCAAAGCGTCAGCGCAAACGCAACACTGGCAGTCCACCAGGCCCAGACGACGTTCGCCGCCGCGGCGCTGGCCGTCGAGTCCGTGGCCGTCTTGCCTGCCCCCGAGGCCGACGTCGTGCTGTTTGCGGGACCGTTCGCGGCAGCCGTCGTCGGGACGCCGCCGACGAAGACGACCGCCATGCCGGGGCCGGGCACTTGCACGGTGCACCCGCCCGCGCAGGCGTAGGTGCGGTCGGTCCACGGCGTCGCGGCGGCGACGAGCGCGCCGTCGCCCGCGCCCGCGTACGTCTGGTTGCCCCAGGTGATGTTCGTCGTCTCCGTCGCGGACGGCGCGGCGAGGTAGCGCACGAGGACGGCGCCGGGGGCGGCCGCACCGGCGAACACGGACGCGGGCAGCGCGAAGTCGGTCGCCTGCATCGACGCGTTCGCGTAGTTGAACAGCGCGAGCGTGCGCACGGCAGACGTCGCGGCGTCGTAGACCGCGTAGCCCGCGGCCACGGCGCTGTAGTCGTACAGCGAGTTGCTGAGGCCGAGGTCGACGACGCGGCTGCCGTTCGCATTCTGCAGCGCCTCCGTGACGGCGAGCATCGCGTACCAGTTCGCGTGTGTGACCCACGCGCCGGGTCCGCCCGCGGGCGCGTCCGGAGGGTCGAAGAGGTTGTACGACACGCCGCGCTCGCGCGTGTGCAGGTACGCGCCCGAGTAGCCGACCGCGGCGAGCTGCAGCGCGTAGTCGGCGGACCACAGCGCCATGCCGAACATGTCCGACTCGGGGATCCCGCCACACGACGCAGAGTTGAATTCGTCCATGAGCACGGGCTTGCGCTGGTCTTCGGGGGTGTTCGCGATGATTTGCAGGCCGGTCTCCTGCCATTTGGCGAGGTTGACCGTTTGCGTGTGCGACATGTAGTAGTCGAGGTGGTATCGATAGGACCCGAAGCAGCTGTGGCAGCGTCAGCACTCGCACGTATGCCTGCATAACCGTCGGCGTACTTGTCCTGTGGATAGTGCTGCAGGGTGATATACTTGAGCTGGGTCTTGAAGTCGTCATACCAGCCGGAGGTGAGAACGCCATCAAGGTTCTGAGAAGGCCGCAGGCAATTAGTATACTGCGCCACAAGGATCTCATGATGCGCGAAGCACGATCGATGCACTCGCTGAGATCAATCGTGATGGGACAACTCACCCAGGCACAGCAAATTGTGGGCCCTGCGATCTTGTCCAAGTCCAGTACATCGCCTTGCGGCGTCTTGCCCAAGTTGTTGAACGCGACCCAGTAGTCCTAAGCAGCAGGTCTCAGCAGCAGATGGCGGGGTCACTACTCGCCGCATACTTACGCCGACGTAATCGTAGACGGTATAGTTCGCCATGCCTGGTCTGTTGCCATGTGATGTATACAGATCTGGTTCCTGCACAGAGAGTGAGCAGCTTGAACAAACTACGTGGCTGGAGGCGCACATTTCCCAAGAGGTAGGCATCAAGATCATCTCCAAGATATTTGTTTGCATCCCCTGCTGCCAGGGGTATGTTCGTGTTGTTGGGGTCACGCAGGCTGAGACCTGCCAACAACCGAGGTGAGTGTCTGCATAGCCCACAAGTTCCGGCGACCGCACGCACCAATGAGCCACTGCGCCGTGTCAACCCTTGCGCTCGCGTTCTTCATAACATCGAACAGCACCGAGCCGTAGGACACAGGCTGGTCGTTGACGTTCGCGTTCGGGTCGGTGAACTTGATGATCTCTGTCTGGTCGGGCACGTACGTCGAGCTGTCCATGGAGTTGCCCCCGAGGCGCAGGCGCACGGGGCGGTCGGCGGCCCCGCGCGCGCGCAGCGCGCCGAGGTAGTTGAGCATTGGCTGCGGGATCGAGCTCGAGTCGTTGCCAAAGTAGTAGTTGATGAACGACAGCTCGAAGGAGATGCCGAAGAAGTTGGAGTGCACGGCCGTGACGTTGCTGCCGGGCGGGGTGGCGGGCGGCGTCACCTGCACCGTCGCGGCGAGCGCAGAGCCGGCGAGAGAGGCGAGGAGCGGTGGGAGCACCGACGGGCGACGCATGGCTGGGGCGGGGGCCTCTGGGGGGCGTGGGGGTATGTAGGGAGCGTCGGGAGCAACGTGAAGGTTGCGTACGGGAGGCGAACACGGAGAGGCAGGCGAAGGTGATTGTGTTTCATGGCGCCCATGCCCGCATGCCCTTATACCGGGCGACACTTGGACTGCAGACGGGAGTGATTGCCCGCGAGACGCGACTGCCGTGCGCGGCCAAGGTCTGATCGGGGCGTGCTGGCGGGGTTGTGCGGTACCGCTCTTGTGGGTGCTCCATCAATCCGACCGAACATATCCCTAGAGGCATGCCCTACAAAACTAGACAGAGTCAGAGATCGTCTCAAGGGACGAACAGCTCAACACTCACAGACAGGGGCCACGGAACCGACGGTCAAACCATAACAGGACACTTACCATTTGTGGAGCAGCCTCCACTGCTAGCGCCGAGCGGTGTTCGTGCTTCAGTGATATCGCGGCAAGTGCTGATTGCAAGAGACAACGATTCCAAGATTCCGTGTTACACATGAGGAGTCCGCACCGAGTTGCTACCTATCGTACAGCCGATACACCGTGCACTCTCCGCCGGCGCGCTCAGAAGAGGAAAGAGCGTCCGAGAGCGGCGGCAGCCAGCGCCCTCGACCTCATGTCCCTGCCGTCCCGCGTGGTCTGCTCCGAGCTGCCGTCGCCAGGGGCAGCCAGCTCTCCAGGCATGAGCGGGTGTTGAGCCCGTCCGAGACCGGGGTCGGTGCTGTAGATGCGGGGCTGGTTGACGGCGCGGAGATCGAGGTGGCCCCGCTCAGAGAATTGAGGGAGCTGGGCGGGGTTTCGGACCCATGCGCCCGGCAATTCGCCCTGGCCTGGACGAATCTCGTTTTTCGGCGAGTGATCGAGCTGCTTTTTGAGCGCGGTGATCTGCTTGTTGAGCTCTTCTTTGAACGTCGGCTTGTCGTCGCCGTCGTTGTAGCCTGCGAGGATGACAAGGGTCGACACGCTAGAAGCCGGTAAGCATCGTGTTATGCCCGTCGGACGGTAGACTTACAAGACTTCCTTCAGGAAAGCGAAACTGAAGTCGGTAGTGGCATCAGCAACTTCTTCGACAAGACTGTCGGGGAACTCGATGCTCTTATTGGACTTGAGCTTGTTCTGCCAATACTGGACATAGAGTATGCGATCTCCGCGGGTCGGGTTGTCGAATAAGCTGGAATCAACGATCATCAGAGCTCAGTCGCGGCAGCCGACAGCGAAGGCTTACAATTTCCTGTCAAACCTACTAGGACGATCCCGCAGAGCCGGGTCGATGTTCTCAAGGTGGTTTGTCGTGCCAATGACCAGAAGACCATCGTTGCTCTCCAGGCCATCAAGCTGGTTGAGGAAGAACGAACGATTGCCAGGGTTGATCAGAGAGTCCAGATCCTCGAGGACGACTACACAGGGCGCCATGCGCCGCGCATGCGAGAACACGTCGACCATGGCGCCCTCTTCGCCTTTCCAGCTGCGGAACGACTTGACGTAAAGAGGGGCGTACCCCTTGGCATCAGCATCTTTCATGATAGCCTTCATGCTAATAGTCTTGCCATTGCCTGAAGCTGGTAAGCGTGGCGGTTGCGTGTATGAGAAACGTTCACTAACCTGGTGGACCGAACATGATGATGCCACGCTGCCAGGAGTGTCAGCAAGCGTCCACGTATCGACGTAGCGCGCCCACCTTCCAGGGAATAGCGAGGCTTTTGTACAACTCCTCCGAGTCAAAGAACCCAAACACATCCTTCTGCAGATTCTTCTTGAATCCGTCTTCGAGGATCACGTCCTCCCAGTCGGCCTTCTGCACCTCAGTCCAAAGGTTCGCATCCTTGGACCAGTAACCAGAGTCGAATACGTAAATCTCCTCGTGCAGGTCGTTCGTCCAGAGTCCGGCGGCGTGCAGCAGCGCACGAGCTACTTCCTCTGGACCTTCGTGCAAGAGGAAGTGCTGGGTCGTCTCGAATGCACCATGGAGGTACTGCGCAAGCAGTCAGCACGCATTCTACAAGGCACTACGGATCGTAACTCACTTGCATCACGTAGAGGATGTAGTCGTAGTTCTGTCGCGACATGTTATTTGACTGTTCAAGTAGGCACTCAATGTTATACACACCTGCCAGGCGACGCTGAACGCGCCGAATCTGACGTTGTCAACGAGGACACCAGCGCTTTGGCCCATCTTGCGGGCAAGCGGGACGAAGACAGCGTTGGCTATCATCTCCGGAGGAGAGATAGGCTGCATGTACGCCTTAGGGAAGCTCAGCAAGTTGATCCCGTAGGTGAACGGGATAACAGTGTGCTTGGGATATAGTTCCCGCAGCTTGCGTGCACTGGAAACCCATGCCGTTCACCATGAGGGCCAAGGAGGTACAACAGAGCGTACTCACCCAAAGCCAATTGCATCTTCGAACTTGGCAGAGCCTAGGACGAATGCCATAGCGTCAACTCACGTCACAGCCTTGCCCAACTACAACATACCACGTTCAGCCCATGGCCCAGATAGGGGATCCTTGCCTGCGCTGCTCGCGGCCGAGGGACGTGTAAAGTCCTCCTCACGGGTGATGAGGATGAAGGGCTCGTTATTCTCGTGTTGTGCAGCCATGTTCGCGGTCGTGGTCGTCCTGGAGCAAGGTGTCTGCGGGCTGCGCACTCCGCATGTCCACCAGTAACAGCGCGAGGCGCCGCCGTGGGGGTGTTCCCGAATCCCGACCTGCAGCCGCGTTCGTGGGAGTTGCGGGGCACGCCTTCTCGGGACGCGCAGCGCTTGCGGCGTTCGCCGGGCGCGAGGATTTCTTGGTGGCGTGCGCCTAATTGGCCGCGAACAAACGTCCTCGACGTCGACGGCCAGCATGTCCTCGAGAGCGTCGACCATCTTCACCATCGCGGGCGTGACCGTGCTCAGTGGCGCGCTTGCCTATGTAGTGTACTTCGACTACAAACGACGGAACGACATCGAGTTCCGCAAGCAGCTGCGTGAGTTGGCCTGGCGCTCCTAGCGGCACCTCATTTGACCCAGCGTGTCTGCAGGGAAAGACAAGAAAAGGGCGGACAAGGCTGCGACTGCTTCGAAGATACAGGGTGCCACTCAGTTCTCGGGCAACCATGCAGAGGAGCTTCGCGCTGCGCTAGAAAAGATCCGCGCTGAACCGCTGCCTGGGACGACGAACGACAAGGAGACGTACTTCATGTCGCAAGCCGGCCTCGGAGAGCAGCTGTGTACACAGGGTGCGCATATAAGATGCCCTCCTATCCGTCATGCACTAACTCTAGCGATGTCAGGACCTGCGTTTGCTCTCCCTGCCGCTCTGGCATTCTTCAGGGCTCTCCGCGTCTACCCTTCGCCGGTTGAGCTCATCATGCTCTACCAGCAATCTCTTCCTCCGGAGGTCTTTGCTGTGAGTACGCCCGTGGAACGTGTTTTGAAACTGCCTAACCTATCGGCAGCTTATCATGGAACTGACCAACATGGATGTGAGTGTACCTGCTTCCAACCCATCAGAGGATGTGGATGAGGCCGAGGAGCAAGAGACGAGCCCAGAACGCGCCGGCCCGCCATCGGAGGCCTCGTCTCAGGATTGGGACAAGATCACGGATCCTGGCCAGTAGATCTCCGCCGCAGCCTGGCTGCATAGTTCCGTTGCTCCATTTATCACCACTCCTTGCGTATTCTGTTCCGTCGCACGATCCCATTCTAATGCATACCGTTCTTTCCTCTTATATGCTCCATCTTCGACCGCGTTCACTCAGGTCGCGCATCGCGTTGAAGGTGAGCAGAATGCATCCAGCGCAATGAGCGGGTAGCTGAGCCTATGCACGGTCGATTCCAACGTCAGGCTACTACAACTTCTTCCCCCGCAAATCCATGAATGTCTCGGTAAAGGATAAGGGTGAGGGTAAGAAGATTTTGGTAGCTGAAAAAGACTTTGAGGAGGGCGATGAGATTTACACGGTTCGTCTTTGTGCGGATGCATGAAGACCCCGCCTTAACCTCCCTACAGGAAGAACCAATCGTCACGGCACTCGACTGGGACCTCCAGGAGCTGGGTTCCCACTGCACGTACTGCCTGCGACTCCTCCACAAAGCTACTGCTATCACGCCGGAAGGTGACCGTATCAACGCGGCGTACTGCTCCAAGGAGTGCCAGATCAAATCGGAAGCGCAGCACCACAACCTGCTATTCAGCCTCGACCCGTTGCTTCCCCCGGAGGTTCCCGTCGGCGGTCCCATCCCACCCAAGGAAGTACGTGACAAGGCGCAGCAAAAGCTCACGGAGCACCTCAAGGCGCACAAGAAGACGATGTCCGTCCTTGCTGCGAAGTACGTTTCACGCCAGATCACCATCGAAACCTCGAAGATGGTCGTGCAGCCCAGCCCAGCACCGACGGATCCGCCCCGGCTCACGGAGGCGAACAGCCCCGAGTATGGCATCGCGGACCACCTCGAGCGGCTGCGGTTCGTCGACGTTTCGGTCCCCGAGAACGAGACCAAACTCATCTGCGCTACATTCGGAGCTGCGCTCCCTGGCTTGGAGCAGTCTCTCAACGAAGAGACCCACGCCACCATGCTGGGTAAAGTCAGCTACAACGCCATCGGCGTCTGCTACTCTGGCGGACGCGACGACAGGGTAAGTACACCGTGTGCCCTGGCTGTACGCTGGTTCTGACGTCCTCACAGCCCGCATTTGCGGAGCGCCCTGAAGACCAGGAGAGGACTCGCACTCCCTACGGCACATCGCGCCAGATTGGTAGCGGTATCTATCTGGTGTCAGCTTACGTACGTCGCGCCGCCCGTCCTGGGCATACCCAGAGGCTCATCCACCCTCACCACAGCTCGGCCACTCGTGCGAGCCCGTCGTCCGCCCGTCGTTCACCGGCGGCACGTCAGAGCTGCACCTTGTCGCGGCGCGCCCCATCAAAAAGGGCGACGAGCTCACCATGGCCTACATCGACGTCACCCAGCACGAGGGCGAGACCGCGGAAGAGGCCCGCCGCCGGCGCCGGTACGAGCTCGCGCGCGGCTGGCGCTTCAAGTGCGAGTGCGCCCGCTGCGCCGCGGAGGCGGGCGAGGGCGCCGAGGCGGACGCGGACGTTGGTGTCTCGCAGGACGAGTCGAAGGTCGAGGCTTCGGTGGAGCGCTTTGAGCGCGCCCGGGCAGGCGAGTCTCCGGAGCAGGACTAGACGTCGGTGCGCCGCACAAAACTGGACTGCTTTTTGGTAGCTTTTCGATAGAGGTAGTTTCATTAATCTGCATGCATCACAATTGCCATGGACCTTCACCCACACCCTTCCGCCGTACCCTCCGGTGATGTTCGCACTGGACTCCCTACTGAGTGCAGGAAACACACTACGCAAGCAGCTTTGGATATTCTCGCCTTCGAAAGATGACGGCTGGAACTGCGGTGCTCGAGATGACGAAGAGGAGCAAAACATCGAGCTCTAGGCTATCCTCCCCTGGGTGAACTTCTTCGGACACTCCCTGCTATCCGTCATCCCATGGATGATTCACGTTTAGGATGGAACTCGATATCTTGAACAAATGAGACGCGATCTGAATACCCTTCAGCAACTCGAGCAGGCCGTGCGCTTTCTCATCTGATTCGTACTCGTCCTCGTTGAAAACGGTGTCCGAGATGGCGAACTCCCGTAAGTTGGTGCACGGGTCGATGACAGTGAAGTCGTCGGCGGAATAGTCCTCCCCGTCTATTGAAAGGATCTGTGTCGAGACGGTATACACGAGCAGAAACCGGGTGCGTACTGGTCGACAAATGTCGATCTTGTGCGTCGTCTATGATAGTAGTGGTCGGGCGAATGCGCCTACTACTACGTGTCCAGGTTATAAAACTTTAATTCACTCGCTCAAACATCCTGTAGTTCACTCGATAGAATACAGCGAGCCATAACTGCCTTGTCTCGGTCTAGCCGCCGGGCCCCACACAGTCGAGATACCTCGAAACTCCATCATGGCCTTTTCGTGCAGTAGAGGGAACAGCCTCCTCATGCAGCTCCGAAGCTCGTCATCCGTGAACTTCATCGGCCAAGGGTCTTTCCACCACTCAACAACAATCCCACCTATCCCGTTCCTCTCGACCACGTCCAAAAGCACTTTATCGAGCTCGTGGTCGTGGATATCAACGCCCTCGCTCGCCTTATCTTGAAAAATGGTGAAGGGACTGACGATCAAGCTTATCTCCTCCAGATCGCAGAAGTGGCGGTCTTCTGTGAGCCCCGCCTTTCTCAGGGCGTGAGGCAGTTCCCAAAAGCTTGTATCAAGACTGGCAGTTTGCCCATGTGCGTCGTCGATGGCAAGCACCAGTGTGAAAGCAATCCTTTTCAGTCCTTTGAAGCTGGCGATGACGGTGTCTGCTTGGTTGTGAGCTAATGTGCAGGTAAGTATACTGAAAAGCAACATATCGAAATCGCGAGATATTACGCGCACCTAGCCAATCCCACCAATTCACTGGAGACAAGTATAGTTCTTCAACACTTGGGCTGAACTGCTGAAGTAGTGGGGCATGTTGAGCCCAGGTGTCGCTGACGAAGGTCAAGACACGAGTAGCACTGAGATCAAGGAGCCGCGGTAGGATAGAGTGGAAGTGCGTGACTTCGCGATCTGGACCGCAAATGCCAAGCTCAGGGATACGAAGGAGGGCTGTAGTGGTGACATTGCTGTTCGGAATGTTTGGATCGGCAACGGAATCCCATGGAACGCATGTCAGGAATAGTTTTTGAATCGAATGAAAGGAGCAAAGGATGACTAGTAGGTCCAGGTGGAGGTTGCCTCTACTAGAGTGTGGCGAAAATTCATCGGTATAGTTGATATGAAGCTCGTCGAGGGAACCGAAATGTTTCGCTGAAGGATGAGATCCAGGTATGGAAACAAACAGAACATCTACCAGACGAAGTCGGCGTAGGCTTGGGAGATGTTGTAGAAGTTCATGTAGTAGTCCGATGTGGATCTCGGAGTATTCGCCTGGTTTTTCTAGCTCAAACCGCTCGGTCAACCGTAGCTCACGGAGCCAAGAAGAGATATATCTGTGCTCCCGAAGAAAGGATATCAAGCTCGATAACGTCTTCCGAGTCGTACTGCCATCACTCGTCGCTGTGCCAAGCGAGTGCGTGACCTCTCGGAAGAGATGTGGCCGTGAGGCAGCACACCATGTCTTGGAGACAAGTGAGCAAGCTAGCAGGTCGTGCTTATCCGGAATACGATAATTTGAGGGTACCGGCCGCAGGTAGCTTGTGATCTCGTCGATTACTTCGAAAGGAGCTTCACGCCCATCGGCCATAGTCTAGAAGCCTGACAGTTATTAGTAAATCCCGCTAAAGGCCACGCTCGTACAATTAATTACACTACAAGGTCAGGTCCTTGTGGGTAGTAGTATGAGCAGCAAGCTAGTATGAGGTTGGAGTTGATTGAGTCATAGCCTTGAATGATCATGATGATCCGAGACGCGGCTCCGCGCATTTGATTGTTTTTGTTTGCTCACAGCTTCGTGGCGTTGTTCGGACGCAGGCGCCAGTGACAAAAATTCACGAGGCTGAAAACGATTCCTCCACCGATACTAGTATCATTGCATACATGAGACACCGGAATTACTCTGTCGCGAACTACGTGTGTTTTGTTTGTTTCAGTACATGATTACTTCCCCGTCGACCAAGTATGTCCAGGTTTTCGTCCAAATTACGAGTGTATAATCCCTAATCCCTATCTCGAAACACAATCATGTCGTTCGCGGAAAGCATCGGGAACATACTTCTGATACAAGCCTCACACTCAGGCCCAACGTATGTCTGAGACTCTGCCCATTGAATCGTGATCGTCGGGACCGCCGTGTTGTTCACGATGGACACGAGCAGAGCATCGACCTCTTCATCGACCTCCTCTGCGTCAAACTCTCGGACATTGGGGACCCAATCCTCGCCACTGCCCCAGTCGATCTCGAGATCAATTTCTAGGACAAGGCTAGATAGCTTGGGGTAGCGCCCTCGAGTGATTTGGGAGGCTTCCAACATCCTTCCTAACACCTCAAGCTGGTCAGAAGTATAGTCGTGATCGTCAGCAATAACGAGAACAAGGACGAGTTCGGCTAGATTCCTACACGGGTGTAGGAATCTGGCGTATCTGTCGCCGGAACAATATTGGTCCTCGTCTAAACTCGGCGGTCATTCAACCGCGTTGTGTAGGAGCAATAGGAGGACGTACTTATCAGCAGCTGAAGTCTCTCAAGCTGTGGTCCGAGTTTGAACATCAAGGTGGGATTTTGAAAACCACTATAATCTTCTAGGGTCAGATGAGAAATAGCATCTAATTGAACCCAGGTTCCAAGGAATTGAAGGATAGCTCCCTCGCCACGTAAACAGTCGATATCAAGTCCGGTGTCGAAGACCACACATCGGACAACGGGAGGTTCTGCCAGAGCTAATTGGTCTGGGGACATGATCTGATCGACAGAGTCATCAGGGTCATCGTCATAGAAGTCCAACTCATCGATGTTGCTTAGCACTAGCTGATCAATCTGACGGGCACACGCGATCTGGGCCTTGAGGTTGACGTCAGACGAAGAGGTCGTGTACCCTAGGACAGAGCTGTAGGCGATATGCAGCTTCTCTAATGAGCGAGAATTGGGATGGATTAAAACGTCTGCGGGGCGGAAGACGGCGAAGTCGTGCAGATATAACTCTTGTAGATGCGGCATGACGTCCAGAAGCGCCAGAAACTCGGCGTATAGTATCTTGGCGACGGTAGGGCATTCTTCCCCTTCCCCTTGGATTATTTGACGAAGGCGGAGCTTGCGAATATGGCGGGCTACGGCAGGAAATCCAGCCAAGAATGTGTGGAGCATGGGTAAAGTGGAGGTCGTCTCGGACTTTGCGTCTCCGCTCGGGTCGGGTACACAGAAAGAGTAGTCGATTTCGCGAAACAGGTGCGGCTGTACGATGGAAGACCAAGACCGCGAAACGAGAGCGCACGAGCTCATATTTCGTTGCGCATAATGACCCGTAACGCTGCGGAAGTCTCGAGGGTGCAAACACTCGATGATCATGTCGATAAGCTCGACAGGGAGTGGCGGTGGCAAACCTGCCATGGCTGTTACTGGGATCTAAAGAGACGGAGGTGAATACTAGTAGTTTGGTATCAAGATAGTGCAGCGGTCATACGGTAATCTGAAGTGGATAACCTGCAAGTTCAGAGCCAGTCCTGTTCACTTCAAGGTAAGTGATTGTGAGAGTTCTCGTGTTGGTGATGGTTCACGTCAGAATCGAGATAGTGAAAGCTGATCGGGGCGCCTACCGCCATCGCGCGAATACCTCGCGGATACCTCCGAATTCGGCGGGTTGCCTCGTGAAAATAGTAACAACGATGCACTACTACACCATAACTTGAGCAGACTGGTTCGAGTGCCATGAACTTTAATGACTCGGTCTTTGATTATTTCTCTAGTAGTATGACACTTACGCGATAAAGTAAACCTCCTCCGAGCGAGGGAAGAAGTAAGGCGACGAGTAACCTGTTCCGTGGCCCATGGGGTTGGTGACGCGTATTTTTATGCGTACTCAGACATCACTCAAAGTATAGATCCAGTACGAGGCAACTGCATATACCCATCTGATGATAGAAACTATTGTACAATCGAGTCGTGGAATACACAAGCTAGGCGATCTTGAAAGCGTTCGTACATGGAGTTCATTTACACTCACAAATTCAAAGCTTTGCCTTCACAGGCGTCTTACCCTCCTCGACAACGTCGTTGACCAGCGTGCCAATACCTCCGTCAACCCAGACCGAAACCTGGTCTCCGTCCTTGAGGTAAATAGCGGGCTTCTTGACGAAGCCTACGCCCTTCGGTGTGCCGGTCATAATGACCGAGCCGGGGAGCAGTGTCGTGCCCTGGGAAAGGAATGCAATCGTCTGACGCACATTGAATATTTGGTCGCTGCGTTCATTGGTAAGTCTCGAGAGAAGTAGATTCACATGCGTGACGTACGAGGTGTTGCCATCCTGGAGGACCCTGCCATTAACGGTACACTTGAGGGCAAGCTTCTGTGGGTCCGAGATGGCTTGCGCGGAGACGAGGCATGGGCCGATGGGTGTCGCGTCATCTACACTCCGGTGAGCACGATCGTTAATGCGTCAGCAATTGCGTATGCGCGCTTACCAAAGCTCTTGGAGAAGCCCCACTGAGACACCGCCATTTGGTGGTACCGGAACGACATCTGCGAGAGACACTCAGACTCAGGGTAGCGCGCCACGAATCGCCGCAGAACATACGTCGTTGGCACCCGTGTAAGCGAGCACGTAGTCCAGAGCGTCTGCCTCAGACACGTTCTTGGCTGCCTTGCCGATGACAACGGTTAATTCCACTTCGTAGTCAGGAAGGTGCTTCTCCGCCGGTTGGGTGGCCTTTGGGATGTGTATCGGTGCATCTGGGCCAATAAGGGACGTAGGCGGCTTGTAAAATAGAATTGGATACCTGTCAGGTGGATGAGTGCCGTGCCGGGAGAGCGGTAGATGGCCAAGCTTACCGCGGCTTTGCGAGGTTTGCTTCTGCCTGAAGAGCCGTTATGGGAGGAGCGCCAGGTTAAGAATGCGCCGACGTACCGCATGGTCCGCATAGTTCAAGCCTAAGCATCGCACCACGCCTATTTCTTCACGCGAAAGAGGAGGTAGTAGATGCTTGACGGTCAACACGTTGTTTGTGACCTGTGCCGCGGGGTCAAGAGCAGATCCGACAATTTCGTACGCTCTGATCGTCTGTTTTTTGTGGGATGCCAGACCAACTGTGTGAGACATTAGAGAGGTGCGACACGGTGAGATGTTGCCACACACCATCCTGCCACCTATCTACAGGCTCTCCCAAATGCACTTGAGATGTCTCGGCCGCAACAAAGCGGATGAGGCGAGTCCATTGCTACAGAGCCAAGTGATGAGTTGAGAGATTGTAGAAATTTGCGTAGTAGAGACCAACAGTTCTTATGGGGGCCATACTTGATATGTCAGGAGAGTGGATGACGGATGAGACAGGGAGGAGTGGAACATATATACTTGGTCAGGGTGAGAGCAAAGGTGCAAACGGAAGTTGAGCGGAGCTCCGCGGACCGGCCGAAGGGGGACATGTATAGACACGGTCACGTGGTGCCCACCGCTCAATTGAGAGAATCAACGTTATCGGTAGGCGTGCGCCGTGCGGTGACGAGGGCCGCTTGCCGATGTCAGTTCGAAATCGCCGCCAGGACGGGCGAACGCGAATACAGGCGTCCAGAAGGCGTCCACGGTCACGTGAGTGCTAACGCGCTAATTGAGGAGCGCTTTGCCCAAGGCGCCGATGTTGGGCATGCGGCGTAGGCGTTTGTTGCGGCACCTTGTACTCCTATCTCCTCTCTCTTTCATCGTCTTTCATCAGCTTCTCTCTTACGACCGGCCTTTACTCCACGACAACTTATCTTCATGAATAATGCCATTCAAGACGCTTTAGACGACGTATGCTCCAAGTCTAGAACACATCCATAGTCCACTAGTCTCACATCTGTGATAGCTATCATCCTTTCGGTCGTCTATATCACGTCAGGGAAGGGCCCTCGACGCTTTGGAACGGCTCCTTGCCGATCTTTGTGTCTCCGGGAATCATTCCTCGTTACAATCCTTCATCGCGCTTCAGGACACGTTCCAGGCTAACAGTAAGTGCTAAGGCTGATGTGGCGTGTATAGTACATAATCCACATCGACGCAGTTCCGTCGAGGCTATTGACATGGATATCAGACCGTTCATCTCATCTTGACACCCTTTCCCTGAAGGGCACTGTTGCCCGTAAGTTGAACCGTCACTTATCGGGGTTAGGGGCTGTAGTTGACGTTCATCTCATACAGCAGAACGTGTCCCCGAAGTCACCACACTCTCTTTATACCTCATTCAGTCACTATCTATTATACAAGGGACCGTTCTCATTCATTCAGCCAGCAAGCAGTTCCTTGGTCGACGCTTTGCTCTGGAGGTAGGGAACAAGGCAGTGCGCTATTACGTCATGCAGCTGACTGTTGGTCAGATTCTTGTCGATCTATTCCTTGTTGCTCGACATGTAACACAAACACCATTAACGTCCGCCACGAACACTGCCGAAAACATCTCCTCATCGAAGAGTAGAAGCTCTACCCCGGTATCATTAGCGGGAGCAGTCCTCGACACGCTGCTGTGCATTATGGTTGATTCCCCCGCTGCTCTACGCGCATTTGAGGAGGCCAATGGTGTGCGAACCGTTGTCCGCATTCTCAAACGCGCGGGCACCCCTCGGGAGACTCGGTGAGGAACTCAATTTTGCCCCAGGTAGTCATGCCTAACATATATTTCAGGATGAAGTGTCTTGAGTTCCTGTACTTCTATTTATTGGACGAGAATACGCCGGCCTCAAATACTCACTCACGAGACGGTCCAGAGATACCCACCGCCCCCAATTCCCCTACAGCTCCTTCTCATACCCGTTCGGCACTGTCTCTATCTCAAATCAGCGACTGCTCTAGCTCTTCCGACTACTCTACGTCATCCGGAGGCTCTAATCTTTCAGTATCAACCGCCGCGACCTCGATCGCCTCCTCTTCTCCAAGCTCCCCCACTTCGAAAGAAGTGTTCTCTCTAGCACCATCACCGTCCATCCGCTCTGGCCCAAGGAATATGCACTCTCGCGAGCCCTCTGCTTCCCGGCCTCGTTCTCCGCTCATGTTGCGCAAAGACATCGAATTGACCCCTCAAACACCTGTCGCCATGAGGTCCACAGTCACGCCTACGTCACGCGCCGCGCCGCGTCTTGGCCAGCAGAATAGCGACAGCGCCTTGCCGCCACTAAGCGAGTGGAAGATGCCAAGAAGGATGCCGCCGCGCATGCAGGCAACGAGTTTCGGTGACATAGATGCGAGCACGCCGGTCGTCTCTATGCGTGCACGAGGACACCGGCGCGCGCATACGGTCGACGTACAGGCAGACGCAAATGTGTTGGCACCGCTAATCAAGTCGCCTCTGATCTCGCCTGAGCGGAGGGAGGCGACACCGAGTAGTGCTGTAAATACCGTCCTCCCACCGCGGCGTCAGATCACCACTAGGACTATGGAAGAGAAGAAGGCCATCTTGGGGAGTATGATGGGGAACGTAGACACTCTCGTCGAGGGTGTCAAGAAAGCCGGTATCTGGGGCTTAGGTTAAGTTATTGTATCTCCACATTTTTGCCTCTCGTCTCTCATGCCATCTCACCTCGTTATTTTGCTGTCCTTTCTCCGCAGTCCCAATTTCTGCTACACCTCGCTCTCGTACCCGAAACTACCTATACCTTCTCTCCTCAACACATCCATCGGACTCTATACTATGGACACCACCCTCCTCGTCTCATCTGTATCCTATTCGTCTCGCACCACTATCTATCTGCGCTATCTCGTCCAAGCACTCGTGTCATATACCCTCAAACTCCTTCGTTTCGTTTATCATGTAGTTCACGCAAATTCTTTCTCGCCTCTCTTTCCGTATTAGAATAGATTGTCCCTGTATGTCTAAAAGGCGAATGTCATTATGTCTTCATGCAAGTCCCGGTAGCCGTTTTATACCCACTTCGATGGGCCTCTCAAGCTGAATATTGTAAACCTGAAGGAAATACCGTGGGAACTGCGAGCTGCACACCTAACCTAACGCACGCAGGGCGCGCTGCAGGCGAGAGCACAATGGCCTTGCTGTAGCCTTGGCATATGACGATTTCCTTAGCTTATTAGATCTTATGCCACGCCTTCAAGAGTTGTCTCTCCTCGACATTACCGCTCTCCGTCTACCACAGACTCTATATCCTCCCAATCAGCGCTCTTTGGCCAGATTACACATCAAATATCACTCCACGAACGGTTTCCCGCGCGTTGGCGTCCAGGAGATAATCGCATGTGCTGGTAAAATTGACAACATATTAAATATGGAAGGCCTCCGTTACCTCTCTTGGGAGGATCAGGTCCATCCACCTACTCCAAGGACTCGGCTTAGAACCTACTCTTGTTTCACATATTACATTTGGCCCAGGGTTGCTTGATGTTATCGAAGCGCCGTTATTTGCCAGCTCAGGCTGCATCGCCCGCTGTATTTGGGCAGAAACGATTCACTCTATTTGTCTGGACACTCAGTTCGGACTGTCTTCATACACCCCGCTTCTACAGTCTATCAGAGCGGATCGTATATTAGCCGTTCATGGGAACTCTGTGAGTAGATTTTTATCATTCTAGTTTTGCTCAGTGTATCGCTTACGCTTGTTACTTAACGATCACAGTCATTTTAGCCTTCGATCCAGACATTATTCATCGACTCACTAGTAGGTGTCTGCACACCAGCTTCAAGGCATCACTTAAGGTAGGTCCAGTTCATTTTCGACTACTACCGTGATGGTGTGACGCTCACGTGAGATGTGACTTTTGGTATGAGAAGACCTTGGTGTAGCGCCGATACTCTTCAGGGAT
>KN840570.1:16903-37515 GCA_000832265.1 Phlebiopsis gigantea 11061_1 CR5-6
TAGCTCGCTATGAATTCTTTAAAAGGAATCGGCTCCCATAGAATTGTAGAGATTTCAATTCTACTGAACTCTATGGGAACAGATTCTACGATCCCTTCGTACCAAATTTTCTGTGATATGAGTGTGTGAGAAGTTGTAACATTTCTTCTGTTCTCTGCCCGCAATTTGCAAAGTGTGACGGCGCTCAGTCACGTGATGTAGCGCGAAATGAAGCCTATCTTATATAAATGCCTCAGAAGTATGCTTAAATCGCTAATGTAAAACAACATCGCCCACATCGCCATCCAACCTCCTCGTCGATTCGCCCCTCTTCCCCTCAACCACCTCGACCTTCCCGTCAACCCTGTTCTGCCTCTCCAGCACCTCCTCGAAGCCGCTCCCTAGAAATGCCTCCGACAGCTCCCCAATCACGTCCAAAAACCGTCTCCCATCTCTCGCCATCGCCCCAAACGGCACCACGACGCCAAAGTCCGAGAACGACACGTGTTTCGCGCGCACGAGCGTGACGAGCCACGCGCTCTGCGCCCCGCCGCTGCGCGACGCGTCATTCCACGCGCGCACGACGCCCTGCAGCCTCGCAAAGTGGTCGTCCCAGAGCGTGAAGCCCTCCGAGTTGAGCACGAGGAGCCGCGGCGGCGGCGGGCGCGTGTTGAGCGAAGACGCGATGTGGTAGGGCTCTGGGCCCGGCGTCGGGAGCGGCTCAAGCCAAGGGTCGAGGGCGATGGCACGGACGAATGGGATGGGTTGTAATGTGATGTCGCCTAGGGTTGGTGGAGCTTGTGAGAGGACCGAAAACTGGTTGGGCGGAGTTGATTAGTGTGGGCAGAGCGAGGACTGGACAATGCGTACGAGTGTGGCACCACCAAAGGAGTGGCCTGTCAGTAGGACATCTTTAGTGTATCCGACTTTGGATTGAGAGCTGGTGTTGAGCCAGCTTTTCCAGAATGTCAGGTCGTCGGGGCGATGTGCGAGGTTGTGGTTCCACGGGCCGTCTATCGTGTGAAGCCATTCGAGGGAAACACGTTCTGCCAAATGATGAATTCAGCAGGCAAGATGTACACATAATTCTCCTCACCTGAGTCCCAAGCGGTAGAGACGAGTTGCGAAAAATACTTGTATGTCAGGTACAGCTCGAGTTGACGGTACAACAGCTGATCTTGTCTAAACACAAATTTATTTGTGTCGTTGCTCCCATCATACCTAATTCACCTGTAAATATTATTGCGCAAGGTTGGAAAGGTGAAGCCCTACATCACGTCTTCTGGGTCCAAATACATTTTGCAGTTCGCAGGTAGCTCATCTTTTAATCCAGGCGACGGTGTTCGATTGAACACGAATGGGCCTGTCCCATCTCGATGTTCTATGGCGAGAACCACTCTGCCTTGCGACGCTAGTCTGGAGCAGAAATGACTACTTGAATGTTAGCGAATGCTCATTGGCACTGCAGACGGTCCAAACCCCACCTGTAAGTCGTGCGCGTACCCCCTAGACCATGTGAGAATATGACCAGAGGCCAAGACTCACGTGACTCCTCTGTGATACTCTGAGGGTCTAGAAGTGGTGCGTTCAGGTAGACCGGAATCTAGCCTGGGGATTCATTTTGCTGAAAATCCACTCATCGTAGGGTCGTACCTTGAGAAGATGACAGATGCCACCAAGAAGAGTATTAACAATCCATCCGCTTGTACCCCCGAAATGAGCATATCCCTTCAGCACGCTACTCACTGGTCTAATGGTACATACGGTCAGAGTTCGAGGGACGCTTACGAGATGAGGCGACGTACCTCGGGACCCAGTTCACCCCTTTATGCAATTTCACACTCGACTTGGTTTCCGCAGGGTAGTACGCCGTAAATGCAATCTCTTCCAACTTCAGAGCCGCAGTTCCGGGCAGACCACCGCTGCTCGACTTGAGGGTCCCACGCCCAACAATCCTGGACGCCTCATCTTTCGCTATGACGGGCACCGCAAAGGTCGTAGCACCTACTGCATATTTACCGGGGGCTTCCGGTAGCGTGAACATGGTGGTTGCGTTTGCAATTAGGGTAGGTCAAAGATGAGGTCGACCTCGAAGACAGTCCCGGATGCACCGGCTGTGGAGTAAGCCGTCATAGCCGTCGATGCGCTGTTGCGGCACATGGCATTGTCCTCTGGTGCACTATTAGGGATGAGTTACAGTAATGTGGGTATGATAGATCCAAGTAAGTGACGATGGTTTGCTACCAAGCAGTGTCAGAAATACATGTCTAAGCTGAGTACTAGTGTGGCGCTTGGGCCTGAGCGCTTGAAAAGTAGCGCCAGGAAGCTGTGACAAATTCGATTTTACAAGAGCAAACCCATGCCAACACTTGCCCACTTGCTCAGAAAACTCACACTATAGTGACGTGCACGATGGGCTACTATAGTGCCCCGGCAATAGACATAATATTTGCTTTTAAGACTTTTCGGGCCCATTATATTTCAATTACTTTTAGAGTTCATCAAGTGCTGTCCATCATTCCTTAGGTTTTATACGTCCATTCATACGCTCTACGCTTCATCTCAGACGACCAAGATTTCCAGCACTGTGCGACACTCAGCAACGTAATTCCTCTTAACGTTGATCTTCATACAGCTGGTGAGTGTACCCAACCGATATTTTACTATATTCTCCAATTGGGATCCGATCACAGCGACACATCACTTTAAGCACCTGGAATCCTCGGCATGCAAGCACCAGTTGAAGTGATTGAGCAGATCGTAGACCATCTGCGTCCAGAAGACTCGGAGACTACTAAAGTCCCAGCGCTGGACAAGGGGGATCTTCGATCCTGCTCGTTGGTGTCAAAGGTCTGGTTGGCAGCCTCGAAGCCGATGCTCTTTCAAGATGTCGGTTACACTGTCAGCGCTAGGCCACAAGCGGCAGACGTCAAGCCCAGAACGCTGCAGGCGATTTCTTCATTCTTCAATGAGCACAGAGACGTCGCCGGCTACATTCAAAAATTGTGGATAGGACAACAAAGTGCAGGCGGGGTGAAAGAAGAAGACGGGCTTGCTCTCGATCATCTCAGGAAGCTGTTACACCACTTCACTCGACTACGAGAGCTGAACCTCGTGGACCTCGTCATTTCCTGCTCCTCGGATCCACCCCAAGCTCTCCCCTCTTTCCTTATGCCTCTGAAGACGCTCAATATCATTTGTTCCCGCCACTTTAGCGACCTTTCCAGGCAGAGTCACCCCTGGAACGTAACGGATATATTACGCTACTTCACCACAATCGATACACTGTCCTTAATAAACACGCCATGGACAGAAGTCTCGGATCTCGAGAAGAGCTCGCCAGCTGTACCCCCGACTGTACAAGCACTTATCCTGCATGGTGTCCCTGCTCACAGAGACCGTGACATAGAATGCGTCCTCCTTCGCTTGCCTCGCCTGGTGGATATCAAGTCTGTGCGGACACTTTATTTTACCAGCGATACGTGGGGCCAACATCGCGGCCTCTTTGAGCTATTTGCCCCGAGCCTCGAGAAGCTGTGGATGCTTCCATGTCCCTGGTTCGATCGGCCGGGTGATTCAATATATTCCTCTACATCATCCGTCGGTTACTTACCTCATACCCTAGGCCACAATCGAAGGAGCCAAGTGTTTTCCTCCTTCACGAAGTTGAAACAAATCGCCTTCCCCTTGACTCTCGATACCTTTGAGGGCGACCCGCCGAATCTGGATTTTGAAGAGCTCCAACGAGCTTTGATAGCAGCAGGTCTTACCAAACGCCAACACACTGGACTTGAAGAGCTCGTATTGCTTATCAAGCCATTCACAGCCTACCAAGACGAGGGTGAAGAGAAGCTGCAGAACACACTCGACGCAGCTCTGGTAGAAGCTGTGAGGCAGAACAATATAGTAAAAGTCGGGTTTGAATGGTGCGGCGATCTCTGGCAGTTCTCGCACACCGAGCTTGAAGACGGCATGAGAAAGCTATTCCCCCTCTTGCACGAAAACAAAATGATGGAGTTCCGCGGAAATTTTACATCTTGTAGGCTGCCCAACGCGGTGAGTCTCATGATTGTGTCCTGACCTGTAAGCGAGACACTCACAACACTTAGCAATATTAAAGTGACTCCGTCATATTGCTGACCGATAGCTCTAAATTCCGGCTCTCTGGTAGCGATAGTAAATTCTTTCCATGGCTGTAAAATATGAAATGAAAGACTAAATGCTGGAGCCAGCTATCTCACGTTCCACTGTGTCCGTATGATACATAGTTATCTTGTCAGGTCGGAACGACGTTCCTTCGAGAATATCTGGACCACAACTTATAACTCCGGCATAAGTCGATTTGATGGATGGGCGTCTCGGACTGGACCTCCATCTCATCGCGGCGAATGTCTCCGACTCCGACACCCGTTGACTAGGTTGGATTCTGGCTCGACGATAGTGGCAAGCCCTCGAGATACGATTCCGACACGACGCCGCCATCGTCACATGCAGCCCTGAAGCTTATCTTGAGCAGAATTCAATGTTGATAGAGCCAATCGGTCCGTATCGCCAACCGGGCGACCACATGCGAGAAAGCATAAAATCTGGTCAGGCGGAGGACGGTCGCCTTGAATCCGTTTGCGGCAGAGAGTCCCCGCACTCCTTGCTAAGGGTCGTCACTCCGTTGTTGACTTGGACCCGCACTCGCCGCCAAGATGTCGCGCATGCCCGCCCCAGAGAACCCGGTGCCCGACCACGAGCAGCTAGATAAGGACGTCCTCGACGCGAAGATACATGCCCAGGTCAGCGAGACCGAGCAGCTACCTTCGCGGAGAGAGGAGCCTGTAGTAACCAGAAGGGTGAGCCATCCGAGTAACCTGTGAGACGACTTTTGGCTAAGCCGGAGTAGGAACTCTGGAGTTACTATTGTGAGTAACGAACTACGGCCTTATCTTGACATGCGAGAGTCTGACTTGGCGTGTCGAAAGTGTACTACAACGGTGACAACGTGAGTCGGGTGGATTCGTTACGCTATATGTGGGACTAACTCTGCCTTAGGGTGTAGGACCCAATGGCAAGCCTGGTGTTTGACCGGCGCATTATGATGACTGACGGTTATGACATGCAGGATTTTCCATGACGTTATTCCAGTCCCTTGCGACGGCTGCGGGTTACGACCCTGCCAAAGGCCCGGGTTCGTCTTGCACGGCTACAGACGCGTCTGGTCAATGTGTCCTGCCCTGGGGCAGCGGAACGAAGTCCGTGAGCTCCATCGTCCTTGTGTCTACTGGAGTCAGCTTTGCGGTGGGTACACGGTCCGGGAATTCTCATGAAATGTAGAACTGAACTACTGTCCTAGGTTATGGCTTTGATGTTCACGACCATCGGCTCAGCAGCCGACTATGGCCGTTTTGGCCGCTGGCTGCTATTCGTTGTCACTGTTATTTGCTGGGCATCTCAATTCGCCGGCATGGCACTCACAAGTAAGGCTTCTGTACTACATGCTTGGCGGGTATCTCATCGGTTCATCATCCAGCTCCCGATAGATGGGGTGCCGCGATGGCCCTGTACATGATAGGCTTTATTTCGTATGGCGCAACACTCGTCTTCTACGCTGCTGCCTTCCCTCGTCTGGCTCGTAATACTTCTCACTCTCGCGAGCTCAAGAGGAAGTATGAAGCTGGTGAGATCGTCCGGGAAGAATATGAAGTCGAGGAGTCCATGGAGAAGAATCGCATCAGTAATATGAGCACGGTACGACAGCATATATGCATGTATTTGGTAGAGCTCATCACTCATCACTACTTGTAGATGCATAGTAATATTGGTTACATTGCGACGCTGTGCCTGAACTTGACGCTGTTGCTTCCTCTTGCCAAGAACCCCAAGGTCAACAACTACGTGCTAGTCCTGTGAGTGTCTATGAATCTTTTAGTCCTCGTCATTACTGATCTATTGCCAATAGCGTTAACGGATGTAAGTACCCGTTCGTTTAGAGTTGATGAGACTACACCTCACAGTATAACGTAGACTGGGTGTTGCTCGGCATCTGGTGGTGTAAGCAATAGCCTATTTATTCCCATCGTGGTCTCTGACACGTGCATACAGTCATATTCCAGCAACCGCGTCCAGGTCCATCACTTCCGAAAGGCGAGCACTATCTCACCATTGGCTGGAAGCAGGTTTGTTACTCCACGGCGCGGGTAATATATATGTATGTCTACTGACGTCGGCTTCAGATATGGTACGCGTTAAAACAGTACAAGAAGCTACCGTATACCTTCATCTATCTCTTTGCCTTCTTCCTCCTTGCCGATGTGAGTATCAGGAGTGTCATATGACCGCGCAATTACTGACAGCATTATCCTCCGTTTAGGGCTTGAATACGACGGGCACCCTCATTTCGATCTGTCAGAATGACTTCTTCCAGTTCTCGTTCTTGGAGAACACATACCTCGGTTTAGCTCAAGCGATCACGTCTACCGCTAGGTATACCTACAGCACCCTTGCATTCTCCTGACGCTGAGCGTTTCTCAGTACTCTCGGCTTCTGGTACATCCAGAGATACTGGAGAATTAGCACAAAGAAGATGGTGAGTATGCTTTAATGGCATTCACGTCGGCTATCGAACTGACCACAAACATAGTTCGTCGTCACCAACGTCGTTACGATTATCATCCCTCTTTGGGGAATGATTGGTCTTTGGACTGGCAAGCTCGGTTTCCACAACCGCTGGGAGTTCTGGTACGTTATATCTGCCTGTTGCATAGGTCGGCAGGACTAAGCCTCGAGCTCAGGGCCTACAATGTCATGTTTGGACTCTTCCAAGCACCGTACTACGCGTTCTCGCAGACCATGATGGCTGAGCTGACTCCTCCGGGTTTCGACAACATGGTACGTCGGCCATCAAGTTGTTTGTACTATATTCTCATGCGCATATACCCAGTTCTTCGGTCTGTTCGGACTGTCGAACCGCGCGTCTTCCATGATTGGACCGAATGTCATCCAGGCTATCATAGACAACTCCGGAAACAACTGGAAAGGCTTCCCGTTCCTGTTTGCGATCTGCACTGCTGCGAGTGTGGTCATCTGGTTTGGTGAGCCCTCAGTGAAGGCTATCAGTGTCCGACGTTGGCTGACCAGGCGTTGTCTAGGCGTGGACGTGACCACCGGCCGTCGCGATGCTGTTTCTTGGGCGGAGAAGAACCGTCGATATATCGACACTGGTGTTCTGGGCGAGGATGAGTCTGACGACGGAGAGTATGGCAAAAGGGCGTAGTAGGCTGCCATGACGGATTCGACTACATACGGATGTTACGAGTACCACGACTGTTTTACGCATTGGATTACGGTAAAGAAATGGAATATACGAGTTTGGTACGGGCCTCCAAGGCAAGCGAATAAGCGCCCTAGGACGCGCTAATTAGTCGTGCCCGCTCCTTTGTCCTCGATTTCACTCGTTGCTTTCGCTTACTTTCTCTTTCACGCGTCAAACCTTCGTGATCTCGTGTAAATCGGTATAAAAGGTCTCTCGCACCCTATCTCTCTCTCGTCCTACCCCTCATCTGCTCAACACTTACAAAGGACAGATGTCTGCAAAAGCCTCCACCGAGGGACCCACCCTCGACCTCCTCATCATCGCATACGGCTCGTCCGAGAACGACCCTAACAACGACAGCCGGTTCACTGGCGAAAACCAGCGTCGCGTCGAGGTCCAGCTCGCGCCGCGCATCCCCGCCGAGCTCGCCGGGAACATGCGGCGGATGCAGAGCTGGGCGCGGGACAAGGTGCACGCGACCGTGCTGGACATCAAGCACTCGCAGCGCTGGCACTGCGAGTTCTGCGGTGCGCGAGTTTACGCGTTCGCTCCGTGCAGCCACCGCGGGGCGCTGATTCGCAGATCTACGCGCAGATAAACTTGCGCGCGAGAGCCAGACGGACATCGCGTCGTGGCTGCACCTCACCCCACCGAAGATGGTCGTCTATGTACGCGCTCTCGCGAGCCTCCCCGCGTGTCAGGCGCTCATAATTTTGCGCGCGTGTAGGTCCATCTGGTGTGCAACACAGTCAAGGGCCCGTGCGCTGCCCGGGCGAAGATGCTCAGCCAGCAAATGGCCGCGATGAACGGTGGCCCGCCGCCTCGCTCCGGCGACGCTGCACGCGAGATGATGGGCGACGTCGTCTTCCCCGCCGCCGCGAGCTGTACCAAGTGCGAGGCCGAGGAGTCGATTCCGCTGAACTTGAGTCGGTGTGCGCGATGCAAGCTCGCGAGGTGCGTGTATGCGCTCGGTTATGCAAACAATATACGTTTAACGTGCAATATTTATCAGATATTGCAGGTAGGGATCTCTCATCGCAGGTGGTTTAAGCGTGCACTGAACTTTATATTTGGCAGTGTGGCATGTCAGAAAGAAGACTGGGCTCGTCACAAGGTGACTTGCAAAGCTGTCCAGGATGTCAAATGGGTGTGGAAGTGACCGGTCGATTTGCGGCGATCAGCTTGCACGACGTAGATGACGAGGGTTGTACCCCGACGTGTGTTTTTATATATACTGATAATTCAGTTCAGAGCATCGAGCAGATAAGACACGGATGGCTGACTACGAACTGTGCTGAAATATACATATTAATGTCTGTCGTTGTACACAGGTTATCCTAGCGTTGGGATGTAGTCATGAAGGGACAAAATAATGATCCGAAGGTTACAAGGTACGCGGCTGATATACAAAAACAGATGAGACAACGCTACAGGATGACCACGTTGTAAAGTACACGACTAGTAATATGCTATGTGAGAAGTCCTCAGTAAGACGGAATGTATGGGAAAATCGGTCGCACTCCTAGGATATACGACAGCTAATTCAATGTTCGTTAGAATCATATCGAACTTCGTGTACGGCGGCGACTAGAAGCGTTGTCAATCTCTACAATCTCTCCCGTAACGAGCGACTGAAGCTCCGCCTTCCGCTTCTCCCCCAGGTCCGAGCACTGTTCGAAGACGACTCGAGCCAGCGGCATGCCCGCGTCGCAGCGGTTCGCGAGCCAGGTCACCAGGCGCGGGTAGTGCGTCCCGCACGCGCAGTGGCCGGCGAAGCCCCAGTCGTTGATCGAGATACCCGCGCAGTACATGCACAGCGGGCCACCCTCGAGCTCGATGCTCGCGAGCCGCAGCGTTGCGAGGCGCGGGAAGTGCGCGCGGCCGTTCGGCGCGGTGAAGAACGCGTCGACGTCGAGGAACGCGAGCTGCGACTTGCGGTCGAGCCGCGAGCGCTCGTTGTACAGCGTGACGCTCTCCATCATGTCGAGCGTGCCCAGCATGCTGTGCAGGCCCCCCAGGTCCGCGGGCTTCCAGTGGACGCTGATGGTCAGCGAGCGAAGGTCCGACAGGAGAGGGGTGAGTGCGGGATAGGCCTCTGGGCGGTAGGGAAGCGTCACGGTAAAAGGAAGGTCCTGCTGTGTGGATGGGTGCCAGAACTTCTCTTGAGGCTGGTCCGTCGTAGCCGAAACGCTGAGTGCAAGTCCCTTGCTATGAGACGGTTCTCGGAGTTCCAAGCGAAGTCCTGTGAGGGCACGTGCGGCACAAAACTGTCGGAGGACCGTCATAGTGCTACCATACATCAGGTGCTTGATCGCTGGGATATTGAAGTTCGCATTCCCAGTGTCTGCTTTGCTGACGATGAGAGTATGTAGCGGTATTTCGGTGTGGTCCAGGAAAAACGCTGCGCCGGCGAGGTCGCACCCAGCCCCGAACTCCAGCGTTTCGAGTTTCTTGAGGGACACGACGGGGCAGCTCTGTGGGATCCGCGGATTTTCTGTCCGCAAATCGAACTGAATGGCAATGTGAAGAGATGATAGGGAGGGGAGACTCCCCAGAATGGCCAATACTTCTTCCAAGGGCGGGTTAAACGGCTGGCCTTCGACCCAGAGAACCTCGAGGTGTGTCAACGATGCAAGCGATTCCGCCGCAGGGGTGCTTGGCGCCAGAATAACAGCACGGCGTAGTCGAGGAACGTCAAGAAGGGGGAGTAAGGGAGAGTTTGTTGTAAAGTCGAATTTCTCGATGAATGTTTCGAGGTTCGGCGCGTGAAGCTTCTTCGGAGGAAGGTGACAGTTGTCTGGGCTGTGGGAGAAGACTACAGAGCGCGCGCGGTGAATCTGCGACCACACGAGATGGTATTTGGGGCTGCCAGCGTGATGTTCTGAGTAGGTGAAGTCGAGGAGACATTGCTGTGAACGTTCAAACATCATTCGGATGTAGTCTTCGCTGCGGTCGAGCTCGATGTGGGTCCATAGTTGATGGCTCCCGAGCGCGACCTCGCGCCAGTGGTGGCAGACTTGTGCCGCGGTGAAGACGCCGTGAGAAGTACGCTTGCCAGGCTGGTTAGGGTAAATGTCTGCAAATATCTCGCAGAGCAGCTCTGGCGGCAGTCGGGCGGGATGCGTCCAGTCGTTTAATTGCCGTAAGAGCAAAGTGATTTGAGCCCTCAGCGTCTCTTGCTGCACAATCGCAAGCTCGCTGAAGTCCAAGTTGTAAACTGCCGTATCGTGGCTTCGCAGATACCTGTTGCGCTCACCTGAAAGACATGTCGACGATGGCAACGAGGAGTAAAGGAGTGACGTGGCCTGCCAGCGTTTGCCCTTTGCAACGCCCGTCCTTTATCCATTCAGATGACATGGAAATCACAAATTTCCGTTCATCTTCGAGTCGAAAATAGGACTATACGTTATTCGAAACTTAAACCACTAGGACGGGTAAAAGACTTACATATCCCCACTACCTCCGTGACAAGCGGCTGAAACTCCGGAGTCCCCACATCCCAGAAATTCACAAAGAAGCAGCGCTGGGGTCGCCCAAAGTTGCGATGCTTGTCGGCCAGCTCATTAGGCCAAGGAGAATACTGCGCCTCGATCCTACAGTCCTCACAGACGCTGTTCTTGCGACATGATCACCGCAAAGGCCTCCTCCGGTGAATCGGAAGTTAGCCAGCTCGAGGGTGGTGGGCTTGGAGAAGTCTGGCCTCGAGTGGAATGCGTCGACATCAGATACTTGAAGCTTGAGGGTCCAGATCTGCGTTCACGCACATTGTTGCGAGCGAAGCGAGCATAGCCCAAATCCTGCCCTATTTGTACGTTCAGGAGATTAAAGTCGGGTTGAAGCTTCATGCCATCCGCCCGGAGGTCATGCAGTCAACGACGTGTGTGTTTGAAAGCGAGTTGAGTGGCAGAGCCGCGCGGCTACTCTTCCCACGTGGAAGATCAATGAGTAGTTTTGTGGCGTACTATATGGCTGCTACGTTGGCTCGAAGTTGGCTGGCTCGAACTTCGACGATGCTTACAGACGTTGAGAATTTCACAAATTGTATTTGCTCGTGCGATAGGAATTAGCACTTGCTAATCAGCCTTTCTTCTAGTTATGTTTGAACGCACTGAGAGTGAGCGTCACGACGAGTAGAGGCATCTTGCGTACCCTGCAACTTCGTGACGCAAACCGGTTCACAGCCATAGTGGATAGTGTACGAACGTCGATTAGAATTACATGTGTCTGGACACATGAGTAAGTGCGTAAAACATCATAGTCATCCTAGTCGTAGCAAGCTCATGATCAGGCTATGAGTAAATGACGGCGAAGCAACACGAGACAAATACAAAACCCAGGGGTGCACGAAAGCGATTTGGTGAAGAGTGTGGGAGAAGAGAACATAGAGAAGAGCCGGGACCGCATGATTTCATCCTTCCATTATCCATTCCTATTGCGATACGTTCCAACTGATGAACAGGCAAGACAACTTTCACTTCAACTCGGCAGCATAAGGGTTGACACTGTAGACCTTGATGACCGGGGGGCTCTTCGTGAGATCGGCCGTGACGATGACCTGTATTGCACTTGTTAGTATAGCCCCTGTAGAGTGATCGTGATGTGACTCACGGGAACAGTCTGCATTTCGCGGATTTCCTGGATCTTGTGGCCGGCAGACGTGATCTTGAGCCCTTCAAAGACAGGCTGGACCTTAGCCTTAGACAGCTGCCTCTGTTTGGAGTTCTCGACGTTCTCAGCTTCGCTCGGGCGCTCGAGCACGATCTCGTCTTGGTCATCTTCGTCGAATAGCGCCTGCTCGTCGTTGAGGGAGCGAGTAGCGACCTCCATTTTGACCGCATGCTGTTCGGCATTCTGCTTGACCTTCTTAAGATGCTCGTCATCGCTGTTCTCGGCAAGCCAAGTGATGACGTCCCGCTGAGACCAGTAGATCTGGAGGGTGTGCTTGTGCTCGTCGTAGACATGATTCTGTAACGCTCCAATGAGCTACAACGAGAGACAGCGGGGAGATAAAAACTTACGTCGATAGGCATTTGGTCGACGTGCACGCGCTTCTCAATACCGAACTCTGGTACGTATACATCAAAGGCAGCATCGAGAACACCTACAACCTTGGCCTGGCGGATGACGGTGCCATAGCGCTGCGTCAGGTCGTGGATGAGGAGACAAAGGAACAGGTGAGTAGACTGCTCTTGGGCCAGCCTCGCAGAGTCTTGCTTACTGTACGATTCGTGAGTCCACCGAGATACAGGAAGACGCAGTTACGTACATATTGCATTGCTGGGCGACCTTGGCAACAGCATCACGATCCATGGTGAACTTGGGAGTTTCGCCTGAAGCCCCAACCTGGAGGATAGAGTCAAGTTGGCGGTGGACAAGAACATCGGCGTAGCGACGGATAGGGGAGGTGAAGTGCGTGTAAATCGGAACGCTGAGAGCGTAGTGGCCGTATTTCGCAATGTCGAGCATGCCTGCGCAGAAGTATTTCGCACGTTGTGTGGACTTCTGTAGGAGTATCTGGATAATGCGGCGAGCACTGGGATCGCTGATAGCCTTGATGGAGCGCATAAGAGCGCCGGACGACGAGATGTCCATCGTGTATCCTAGACGCTCTGCACGCTCGGCGAAGGCATTCTAGCGAGTGGAGCGGTGAGACTAAGGCCGGGACAATTGAGAGATAACTTACGAGACGACGCTCCACAGGCGTGTCGTGGCGGCGGAGAAGCGCTTGTTCAGGGAAGTGTACAGCGATTTGCTGAGCGACGGCGATGTTGGTGGCCAGCATGAACTACATATGCATCAATATATGCGGCATTTCGTGACAGCTGAAAGTGTCTACCTCTTCGACCAGCATGTTAGACTCGGTGCGCTTGTACGAACCACAGTCGATGGGGTGGCCGCTCTCGTCGAGTGTAAAGTTGAGCTCGAGAGACTCTCCTGTAATTGCACCAGCCTGGAAGCGGCGTTCGCGAAGCTGCTTGGCGAGGTCATCGAGGATCTTGATGTCATGTGCAATGTCCCCGGCGCTGTGTTCAGGGGCAACGGCGACATCGCCGAGGGCTTTGCCATCGATAACGTCCTGCACGTTGCTGTAGCTCAACTTCGTGGCAGACCTGGGGATCAAATTCAAATTAATGCCAGCACTTGTATTCGATACCTGGCAACGACTTACTTGACGATCGACCTGCCAAACCACTTCTTGACGACCTTGCCTTCTTTCGTCATCGTGAAGATGACGGAGAAGGCGAGGCGCTCTTGGCCGGGAATAAGGCTACAAAGCTGCTCGCTCAACGCTGGGGGCAGCATTGGCACGGCGCGCTGAATGAGGTAAACGCTGGTAGCACGCTTGCGGGCGTCGCGATCCAGAGCGGTGTTGGGTTTGACGAAGTAGGAGACGTCAGCGATGTGAACTCCAATGTCGTATGTGCCGTCCTCGTTGATCTTAACAGACAAAGCGTCGTCGAGGTCCTTGGCAGTGTCAGCATCAATAGTGAAGACGCGCTCGCCACGCAGATCCTTGCGGACTTCGAACTCGTGTTCAGGGATACTAAGACTTGTCAGTTAAGGAATTGAACAGGTTAAGTCCGCTTACGTCCAAGGAACGGGAGGCAGACACTTGAGGACATTCTCCGTGAAGTCTTCAGTGGGGAAGTTGCAGTCCTTCAAAAGAGCGCTGGTCTCAACCTCGATATCACCGATGGGGCCGAGTTCCTCGACTAAAGTACCGAAGGGATGGAGAGAGCTGATGGGCTACAAGCGTCGAGAATCAGCATATATCACCGCATACAAAGATATGTATGCTTACATGGCGCTTGATGCAGGCAACAAACAACTTGTTAGCGTAAGCCTCGGAGTTCTGGACAAAGTCGGGTGGAGCCTGCTCGGTGGGGATGGCGATGAGGGGTACACGCTTGTCTGTAGGCTTGAACCAGACAATCTTGGGGCGCTCAATGGGGCGACGCGGCTCGTCTCCCTTGTCACCTTCGCGCTCACGACGCTCCGCCTCCTGCTTCTCCTTGGTCGCCGCTGATGAAGGACGGAGGAGACCCAAAGTACCAGAGAACAGCTGGCCGGGCATACGCTCGACGACGGCAACGACATGACCAGCAAACTGTGGCTTGACGTCATCAGTCACCCTATAGGGGTGGGTAAGTAGATGCCTTTCAGGTACAGTGATGCCAGACGCACTCCTCATCCTCAAACAACATCAAACCTTGACCCTCAACTTCGACATCGTCCTTCTTCTTGTCGTTCTTGCGAACGGCAGTACCCTTGAGATCGTAAGCAGAGTTCTCCTCTTTTTTGCGCTTCTTCTCCTCCTTCTCCTTCTTCGTACCCCAGACTTCGTCAACATCCAAGAGCTCGACAGCGACGATGTCACCCTCCAACGCGCGATTACGGTCCTTGGAACCACAAATGTAGATATCGGCGTCCAGCACCTCAGTCGCGACGTATGCGTCCGAGCGATTGCGCTTGTTGACGCGTAGGATACCGACGACAAGCTTCCCGGCGGCAAGGAGCGGCGGCAGGGACGCTTGAGGGAGATAAGGAGCAAAAAGCGACTTGCGCTGCGCTTGGGTGGACTGTTGCTGCAGCTGCGACTGGAACTGCTGGTGCTGCTGCTGGAGGATGTTCATGCCACCGAGTCCGAGGCCCATCATGTTCGCGGCCATCATGTTCGGTAGCATGTTCGGGAAGCTGAAGGAGGGCATCTTCTGATGGTGTCCACCAGCCGCGGCGCGGAATTGCTGGAGACTCTGGAGCTGCGCCTGCGCTTGGGCGAGGTCGGCAGCGTAACCGGTGCCCTGTTGGACGCCGCCGACGCCGCCGTTGATGCGCCAAGTCGAGTCGGACCGAGCGTGCTGGGAGCCTGCCAGGCCGGTAGCAGGGGGGACAAATCCATCGTCGAACCCATCCGAATTGTTTGCGAACATCGAGCCAAGACCGGGCTGTCCGGAAGACTTATTGTTGAGGACGTTCACGCTGTGACGTCTGCCGTGTCCACGGGGAATACCCTGAGGCTGGTTGTCCAGACCCATGCCAAGACCGCCAGGCTGGCCAAACTGGCCCATTGGGCCGGCGAACGCCGCGCTGATGCCCATTCCTACAGGCAGAGTACTGTGTACTCGGCGGTGAACGCCGCCACGGGGTGGTGCAAGGCCAGGGGTCTGGAAAGAGAGGACTTGGTTCTGAGCAAGCTGCTGTTGGTAGAGCGCCTGCTGCTGTTGTTGCAGGGCCTCGATTTGGGTCTGAATAGCGATCTATGGGCCGAAGATGAGATAGAGCATAGATATTAACATGAGACAATCCGTACCTGCTCAGCCATGATGCCAGAGATTTCTCCCGAGCTCTCGGTCCTCCTGTGCGTGTTCTCAGGTGGCGCGTCCATGGTGAAGTTCTGCTGATTATGCTGCTGCGGGAATGTGAAGCCGGCATCCTCCTCGCTGATTGGCGGACCCATGGGCATCGCAGCGCTCGGACGTCTCCTGGCTCCAAACATGAAATTCGGCGCGAGCTGTGGGCGACCAGTGGGCCCGACGGAGTCGTTCTGCTCCTGCTGAGCGGCAAGCGCAGCGAACCTTGGGGCTGTGAAGCTTTGTGAGAGGGAACGACGCTGATGGGCTCCGGGATAGATTGGAGCTTCGTGCACCTCGTTCTCCGCGAAGGGTGCGCCGCCAGGGCCTTCTTCGATGACGTCCTCCATCATGGAACCGAGGTTAGGGGAATACGAATTGAAGTTATTTGGGAGGGAGCTGGCCCCAAGGGAGGCAGCCTTGCGATGCCTGGGAGGCTCGTTGCCAGCGGAGCCAGGGAATGCAGTCGCGCCGGGCTGGAAGATGGGGGCATTGGCGGGAAGAGTGGATGCGCTCTGGGAGGAGGGAATGGGCACGGGAGCCGAGCCACCGAATGGGTTATTCATAGTAGCGGTCTGGACGGAGGGGGAAGCCGTCTTGAGGTCGGCGATGACGCGTTGCAGAGACTGCAGAGCGTCGCTGCTGCCTTCAGCAAGAGGGGCAGGGGGGTTGGCGGGTGAGCCAGAGGCCTGCTTTCCGCTGCTCTGTCTGGAGATACTCTCCCTATTGTTGTTCTGGCGGCCGCCCTGAGAAGGGCGTCGGTTACCTCCCCCACGAGCGTTGCCGCTACCCTGAGACTTGGGACGGTTCTGCTCGGGCTTCTTGCCAGCAGCATTGTCGCCTTTCTTAGACTCGGCACCAGAATCGGTGCCGGAAGGGTTGGACTGGTTCCTCCTGTTGCTAGCTCCAGACGTCGGTCTCTGAGGGCCGGTGTTGCTGGCACCGTTGCTGGTAGAGCCGGAGCGAGACATGTTCCTCCGAGGAGCTCTGTTGCCCCCTTGCCCTCCGTTGGGAGCCTGCTTTTTCTCTCCCTTGTCTTCCTTCTTGGGTACGGCGGTGGGTTGAGTGATTGGCGTGACTTCGTCGGTCATTTCGTTCGTAATGAAATTTCTTGTGATACACGAGGTGTCGTTTCTAGTTTATGAAATGTTTTTGCGATTTTCGGTGTTTCTGGTCAGACAAGAGTGCGTGGAGACGACTGTAGCGATCTGTCAGTAGGCTGCAACGCTGGCGCGCCACGCGAAGCTGTACTTGACAGAATGACGACTGACCAAGAAGTTGGAAGACTGGCGTTGTTGACGGCTTTGCCCTGTAGGGCGAGTGGGGGTTTATGGGAGTGGTTGCCTGGGTAGGCGTGGAAGGGTTGGTTATCGTCGCAAAGAGAAACAGAAAGACGAGCAAGCGTCGACTTTTATGATCGTGAAGCGCAGCGGCAAAGTTCCCACGCCTACTCCCATCACATCGTGTATCAATACTCAAGTTTTACTTCCGCACAGCTCTGCGATAACCGCCTGCAGGTTGACAATGACTAGTCGTGTGTACAACGTCGCCTTCAGCATCCAAATCGTTGGTAAGCAACGTTTTCGGCGACGACGAGCACGCCTTGCTGCGACGACGAAGCAGGCGCGTTGTCCTCGCGACCGTGCCTTGTGTGCGAATCGGAACCGCCACTGTCGCTCCGATACCCCGGAGCCGCCAAATGCGTCGTACCAACGAAACAGTGTATATAGTTAGCACCTAAGGTATTCGCACATCTACAAGAAAACTCTAGGTATCTATCATGCGCCGAGCTTCTTGATAATGGCAGCCGTGTACTCCTTCGTCGACGACTTGCCACCAAGGTCACCCGTAATCGTCTTGCCCTCGGCAATAGTCTGCGAAGCAACCGTAAGGTTAGCTCAAAATGAACGAGCTTCACACGCACCCCGAGAGCCGCCTTCTCGATCCTATCGGCGTACTGGTTGAGGTTCATGTGCCTGGTCGGAGGGAAGTCAACAACACGAGAATGACACATGTCTAGACCACGCACCGGAGCATCATCAGAGAAGACAGGAGGAGCGCAGTGGGGTTGGCCAGCCCCTTGCCGGCAATGTCGGGGGCAGAGCCGTGCACGGCCTCGAAAATGGATGCATCCTATGGTAAGTTCAGCAACACATAAGCATTGTACCCACAGACAGCACTTACGCGGCCGATGTTGCCAGACGGCGTCAGGCCAAGACCGCCGATCAAACCAGCGCACATGTCGGACAAGATGTCGCCGTACAAGTTCGGCATGACCATCACACGGTCAGAGTATGGACCAGGGTTCTGCGTAATCTGCAGGCAGACACGGTCCAGCAGGTCCTCGTCGTACGAAATGTCAGGGAACTCCTGCGCGATCTGGCGGCACGCCGACAAGAACATGCCGTCGGACATCTTCATGATGTTGGCCTTGTGGACGGCCGTGACGCGCTTGCGGCCGGAGGACTGCGCGTAGTGGAACGCGTACCGCGCGACGCGTTCGGAAGCATCCCACGTGATAAGCTTGATCGACTGAACGACGCCATCCACGACCTTCAAATGCTCGTAAGTGACGGGACGTCGCGCATTTCATGCGGTCATACCTCGTGTTCGATGCCAGAGTACTCTCCCTCGGTGTTCTCACGAATAAGGACGGTGTCGACGTTGTCGTATGGTGTCTTGAAGCCCTGGATGGACACACAAGGACGAACGTTGGCGAATAGGTTGAACGTTCTGCGGAGGGTCAGGTTGAGAGAAACGTGTCCCTTTCCGACTATGAAATATGATGTGTCAAAACGTGGTGAGCGGACGGGTTGAGGCTGAAAACGCACTGGGGGTAGCAAGAGGACCTGGGTACGAGAGCGTGGTTCAGCAAAGCGCGAGCAGAGGTCGAGACGGGCGTACCCTTCAAGGCGACCGTGTTCTTCCGCACAGAAGCAATGGCGTCGTCGGGAATAGCGGTCTTGCCGTTCTTCAGGATGGGGGTAACGTCAACTTCCTCCCATTGAATGGGGACCTGTTCAGCTTCTGTGAGGGCGTTGCTAGCGATTCAGAATCGTTGACACATACACCTGCGGCAGTGTAGATGTTCTTGACCGACTCGCTGATCTCTGGGCCGATACCTAAGCACGCGCACCGTAAGCCACGACACCACTGCCATAGTACCACTTTGAAACCGACCGTCGCCAGGGATGAGAGTAACAGTGTATTTGCCCTATATTGAATTGAGGCTTCAGGACGACCCAAACGCGTTCTGCGGGGACTTACGTTGGCACCCTTCTGACCAGCAAATGCCGCGGTAGGTGCACCCGAAGCGTAGCCACGCCACGCCTACGCGCAAAGTCAGCACGAATTCCGCGTGAATGCACATGTGTGCGGCAAAGGGCACGTACCTGTGAGCCCTTCAATGCGCCCCGCGCAAAGGTCTGAACATTTCTGGCTGCGAACATTTTTACGAGTTGGTCGGAGGAGAACGGTGCACGCCAACTTTTGTCGGGCAGACAGGCTGTACCCACGTGGCCATGATGTAAACTCACGTGGAAACCGGCGTCCACGATTCTTCGGAGTAAGGGCGCTTTCGGCCGCAGCTTCCCGCCTCCACATCTAATGAGAGGTTGAGGAAGGAGACTGCCTTCAACCTAAATAACTAGCCAGGTGCAAATCAAACTTTCGACTCCTTTTTGCCGACACATGAGATACAATTCTTATGGATTCAGGTTGCTTACAGTGCGTATACGCTTACTGTCGTCATATTATAAAGGTGAGCCACTATGATTTACAACTTCTTTGAATTGAACCTGAGGTTGAGGCAAAAGAAATGAATACATCCAGAAAAAAGACACTACTATGTGACTAATACTTGGAACGATGAGGACTTTGGGGCCGCGCAATTTGCTTCATGGTGGTTGTCTTTGGCCATATATGCAATATTTGACTAGAGGAGAACGGCATACACCCGCAGCATTTACAACGAGTCAGGAGGGGCCATTCTATGAAAACCAAGATAGTCCACCAAGTCCAATTGCTCCTACCGCCGAGGAAACGACATACGCTCCAACTCCCACACCTCCCATGGCGATGCTTTGCGCCGCTGAAAAGAGTGACCCCGCAGCAACGTTACCTATGCCAGCCTGAGTGGCGGCGGCCCAGGTACCTAGGATAAGAGCATGACCCCATCGTCGCAGCCACTGTTGCAAGATCAGGCGCACCTGCGACTGGCCCGAGGGCACCGAACCCGACACTCGCGAGGACGGGCGGCAACATGGCTGTAGCTGTCAATCCGACTGCAGCGCCGCCCGCGACTGGCTTCGCATTGAGCATGTGTCGCAAACCATGAGTAGAGTGCCTTACCAGCGATTACGGATGGCGGTATCATAATTGTCAGGCGGTGATATCTTTCGAGGTAGTACGTTAAGCAGAACCGATGGGGTGCTGATCAAGCAGAAGCAGCTGCACGCTTTGCTTATATGCTCTGCGCCTGTTTGATCGCGTATACTCAATCCACCAAACTATACACCTCGCTCCCGACACGCATCTCCATTTGTGTCAATTTGAACTGCGGATGGCAGTGTGAAGCTTAATTCGGCATGTACCATCCCATTTCGGTAGCGGTATCTGCCGTATCTCGCAGCAAACGAACAAGCATCTCCACATGACTCTCTCTACAAAAATGCAGCTGGGTCCCTCGTTTGCTCAAAAGAGAGTGCGCGTACGTATAAAGTTTCTCACGACGCGAAGCCTAAGTACTGGTATGACCTTTATATAGCCGGCCATTCCAACCATGCCCGTGCTATCGAAGGGAACTCTGACCTTCAAATATCACAAACCTCCAAATCGGGTATAGAAGCAACTCTCCAACGTATATGACTTAAGTTGCCGTGCATCGGGCCAACTCATAGCATTACGTAGTCTCGTCCCCAGACCCTCTGCCCATTAGTAGTGGAGTAAGGTAACACTGACTGATCAGTGATTGATCAGTAAGT
>KN840570.1:43962-75698 GCA_000832265.1 Phlebiopsis gigantea 11061_1 CR5-6
ACGCCGACAGCACCAACTTCGTGATTTCAGATTCTATGTCTCCTCCCGATTTCGCTGCTGCAGTAGCTTCAGATCCCACACTTATGCAGTCCATCCGAGCAACACTTGACTATGATCTCAACGCTTCTGGGTCGTCTTCGGGCTCGCTACCGCTCTCAAAACGACTGGACACAGCCCGATTGCCAATCCGAGCGCCGCCCAGGGGGCTACAGAGCCGATGATAAGACTATTGGCTGCTGCGACGCAAGCCGTTGGGTGCGCGCTATAAAGAGCCATCGCAGCGACACCTGGTTTGCGGTTACATACAGATTATACTAGGTGCAGTGCACATGAGACTTACTAGTCCCCGCGTGCGATGCCCCAAACCCGACGACGGCGAGGACGAAGTTGGACCCGGCGAGAACTGCAGTGACTACTGCGGTGCCTGCTGTGATTAACGCATCTGCAGCTCAGGTGAGGCCACTTGGTACCTGGAGGAAAACCACTGCGCTGACCGTTCCAGGTGGCAGTTTCCATGTCCAGGGTGTGCGGCGGAGGGATGAGCGAGAGAAGGGGAGCATCCTGGGAGCAGGTCGTCCGCCCTTATCCTCCCCTGCGACGACCCCTTTTACGTACGCCTCCAACGGCGGCGGTATTACCTCAAGCACTACGGCGACCCTGTCTACACTGGGCCTGGCATTTCCATCCTGGGATGGCAGTTGATATGAGCTTATACCGGCGTTTGCGACGAACCTTCCGCTTTGGAGGTCGTGCTCGTCCGCTAAGCAGGCGAAGCAGTGCGCTGGGACGACTTCGCCTGCGAGGGAGGTGCAACGTTCAACTCGAGCCATGCATCGCAGGTGCACGTTCGTGCGTAGAATGGAACGGCGATCCCGCACGGGTCGATTGCAGGTCGTGTGAGTTCGGAGAAGTGTCGCCGATTATCGCTTCTCTTTGCATGTCCATGGATAGAAGAGACGATCTCCACGCCCGCTGCGGTATATCTACCTTGCTTTGAGCTGGCTTGCGGCGTGGGACGCCAACACTCGCCCCGAGTGGCATTGTACGCAATGCCATGTTGAGATGCAGGACTGCGGATACAGGTTGCCTCGGTTTTGCTGGGGCAACGCAAGGTGAGTACCTCTAGTCATAGCGACTCTCTGTGACACGCTGACCTGTACCTCGTCGCTCGCATAGGTTATGGGATGTTAGAGGGATATCCCCGACGATATTGAGCAAAGCTGCGCAAACATACGAGGGAAGCTGCGCAACGCCTGCGATCAGGACGCAGGAAATGATAAATGAGGCCTGAGGTACACCGCTCCTTGCTCTCAAGTGCCTTGCATTGACGATCTACAGAAACCCTGGCGATGGGCGTCTATACCATCTGGCCTCTCCGCTCCAACCCTGATAGTATCACCCTGTATGCCATCTACAACTTCTTCGCCACACTCTCGCCGTGCGGCTTCATTGCTGCAGAGTATGTGCTGCTCGGCTGGCTCGCTCGCTGGCTGAACGCTGACTGCCATCTGTTGATCCCTCCGAGCAAGATCACGCTGGTCTTCGTATTGTCAGACGTGTCGACATTCTTGACACAGGTATGCCATCCAGCGTGCAGCCATCCACGAATATGACCACTGACTAGTGTTCTAGGCAGCAGGCGGAGGGATATCTGCATCAGGGGGCAGCAACGCGAGCATGGGCGCGAAGGTAAGTTTTCTATAGCGGTTCAGGAGGCTTGGTGCTGAAGCTCGCACAGATCGTCCTCGTCGGTTTGATTCTGCAGCTCGTGTTGTTTGTCTTCTTCACACTCGTCTTCGCACGCTTCATCCACCGCGTCTACAACTACGAGCCGAGTATTTGGAGCCGCGATCGTAACGAGAAGTGGTACAACAACTGGCGGACCCTGGCCCTCATCATGTTCATCAGCCAGATCGGCGTCATCGTACGTGAGCCTTCTCTATGCGCTCTCACCCAGCCTAACCGTGCGCCCCTCCACAGGTACGCTCCGTCTACCGCTGCATCGAACTGTCCGAGGGCCACGCCGGCCCGTTCACGCGCACGGAGATCTACCTCTTCGTGCTCGACCTCGCCCCGCTGCTCGTCGCGATTGGCGTGTACATCCCCTTCTGGCCCGGCCGCTTCACCCCCAACGGCCTCCCCGAGCGCCGCCCCGACTTCGAGGAGGTGCCTTTCGGGTTCTCGGACGCCATTGGCGTCGACGGCTCGCCCGTGTTCATGCGCACTAAGGCGTGACTGCTCACCACGCCGCGGAGCTCGATTTCCGCCGCCCGATTCGGTGAGAACGAGCGGCCGGACCGCACGCCGCTATACTATTTTGCTGTCGCGGCGCTGCAGATGCTGAAGATGGACTTTAGCATTACATAATCTATTTCTGGGGATGATTTTATATTTGGAGCGTTGTAAAGGATTCGTAAATTTTATCTTTCTCATTGAGAACCTGAGACGAGCATAAATGTATTGAAAACGAAGCACGTCTGACATCTACGAGAAGCTCGAGTTTATACCTCTTCTACGACGGTTTTCGCTTCTTTAGCGGTGGGGCCTCGTCGGACCAGCCATCCTCGGGGGTGGCTCTCTGTGCAACAGTTCGAGGGCCAAGGCGTTCTATAATGATGGTGTAGTTGTCCCCGAGTGCCTCCTTCAGCCCTTCTTCGTCCGCCGCAACCCTGTCGAGCAAAGCCCAAGCCTTTTTCCTGTATTGTTTGAGGCCCCAAGGTCGGTAGAGATAAGCCGATTTCCGGACCTGATCGACTGATTCAGTAACTTTCGACACCGCGAATCGCATCGTGGGCACTCACATATAGTTGGTCACTCTCCAATATCCATTCGCCAACTTCTGGTGTCACGAACCTCTGCAAATTTGTCTGTAGACTATCTTTGAGCTCCAGAGGGATTGTGGCGAGCACGAGCACAGCTTCGAACAGGTCGCCGCAGAGGAATCGGCGAACACAGGTACAACAGCAACACGTGCAATCTTGCGTCCATTCGTTCCGTATATTTGCCATAGCGGTAGTGAACTCTAGAGGCGGCTCACAAAGAGCATTACCCTCCCGGTAGTTCTGAAGTTGCATCCAGCCATATACGAGGGTTCCTAGTGCCGGTCGAACGGTCTGTTCGGCACCGTACTTCTTGGCCATATCTTGGATCTGCGAAATGAGATATGCATTGATGTTCCGGCGGTTACTCGAAGGTTCGACTTTAGCCTCACAGCTCCTTACTCGATATCTGGTATATGGGCCGATGTGTATTCCAATCCCAGGTTTGAAATATCGGTAGAGGGAAAGAGAGATGGCAGTAGCGGCAAGATGAACGATGTTTGGGCGGTTGAGTGCATAGCAAGTTTCCACTGCGTCAATAATGGCTGTCGAAGACCAACGAGGTACGTTCTTTGCGTAAGAGTTGACTATCTGGTCGAGGACCTCGGACGCGGATGAATTCGGAGTGATCCTAGAGACCCAGTTTCCTTTACGCAGAAACATCAACACATGGTGTGAGTAGTCGAAGGACATCTTCGACGGATCAATGGGAATGCTATGCTCATTATAAGCAGGTAGATCTACCCCAAAAAGGTTTGAAGACCTACTTTGTTAGGAAAGCGTCCACTCCACCATCCATATTCAATAGCTCGGTCAACGGCTCAAGTGAAGTGGAAGATAAATCTATCTCTGCGATCCCTGACATGAAGTCAGCGCAAGCTAGCTCCTGTATGTCTTTGATACATCTCAGACGACCGAAGGTGATAGACTGTGCGGCCAGCTGCTGATCTACGACCAACAGCGCCGGGATGAGGATTCGAGTCGCCACCATACTAGGAACGTTGGCTTTAGGGTCCGCTGAGTGTGCTTGTTTGAGCTCGTCGAGTAGGACAGAGGTGACATTCATGGATTCCGTCCTGATACACGTGATGAGAAATGACGATGTAGATGAGATCACAGAGGTCTCTTTGTTGCTTCGCGCGCCGTCTTGCATAGTCACCTTCAAGTCTAGCTTGGAAAGCGCTGCTTTGACGAGATTGGAAATTATCGAACGCTTAAGGGGCGACTCCATGAAAGCATCGTTTTCGTGGATACGTAGGGCAAGCTCCTGGAGGTACTGCGTTGTGGATGAATTGATGCACAGCGGCATCGCGCTATAAGAAGAAAATAGTCAATGTAGTGCTTGAGTAAGTGTTCGAAGAGTGTGCGCCATACTGTTCTTTGATATACAGCAGCCCTCCTTGAGCTAGACACGTATGAAGGAACCTGTCGTAGTCGTCTTTCGCCGCTTGGCCGATGGCGTGACAGAGGTCATTTCTCATCAGCGATAGCCACTGTACTGTCGCGAAATCATCCTGATGTGTCGCATTGTTTGTGTCACTAGTCGTACGAAGGTGCGCCAGTATACTGTCGACCAAGGCTAACATGGGGCGGACCGAATTGTTTGATGCGGCTAAACTCGTGAGTCTGATGGTGCATCTTAGTGCGCTGTGCACGATAGGTAAGAGTGGACAGCACAACGTACACCGGTTTTACTTTCTCGAATCCAAATTTCGCAGTTGCCAGAGTGATCCACCGATGGGCGACCTTGGAGATATAACCGTTGTCGCCAAAGAACTTGACGGCCGTAGACCACAGCTCCAAGCTATTCCACTTGATAGCCGCAATGCAGACAGCTTGAATGACGATGATTCTTCCTGCCTCAGCATGGCAAAGCAAGTGGTGTGTGTATGCCAGCTCTAACGCTGTGGGCTTTTCGGCAGTCGTCTTGTATAGTTCGATACAGATTTCAACGAGAATATGATCGTCGGCTTTTAGGCAGTTTTCTTTGACTAACACTGTCAGCGTGCTTCATACGAGGCAGTTGGTACACGTACAATCTTCGACTAAAATGGCAAACTGCGCGGCATCGACCTCGAAGTCTGTCTGTGGAGTCCTAACATTGCGCAAAATCATCTCGTTTACATCCTGCTCTTCTTCTTCCTGCTTCGTATTCGAGCTTTCCATTCGGATATATAAGCAGCGGTGCCCGTAATGTTAATGAAGCTCAATGGAGCTTGAGGTGGTGGGGGTACTAAGTAGCGTAAGTCCGGCGGTTATTACAGCCTATGTAGCACGTGATCTCACATTGAGAACGTGTCGATATTGTCTGTACCCAATATCTCCATCGCACATAAGCACGCTCTAGGCATTGCTTGTATTGGCTCATGCGTCGACTTTTGTTATTAGAATCAGAAATACTCGCGTGAAGGGATGCAAAACAGGCAACACAGATTCATCACGTTTCGTCACTGCGTGACAGACGTGACTCTCGCGCATGAGCACATGATCTATCTGCAATTGACCAGCTCGACCAACAACCACATCTTGCAGTAGTAGACGCGTGCCGTCAGCCTTGCACTCATGCTTGCTCTCTCAACTTGCACACAACTACCATGAGCTATCCAGGGTCGTCGCCGTCGCCTCTGCCGACGTTCCAAGAAACCGACGGAGCTTCGCCCAAAGAATTGCTGTCCTTCCTGCAAGATTACACTGCAAAATTAAAGCATGATTCAATCCAAGAGCTCCTTCACGAGAAACGCGGGAAAGCTCTCTCCCTCCTCGACAATCTAGACAGGGACTTTCTTCTACCCTTCCCTCTGCCCAGCGAGTGCTCATGGAACACATTACACGAGAAGATCAAGCTGTCCGAAGTCATATTCGATATGTTATACCGCATGGCCCGACGCTGTGGAGAAGTACTATGTTTGCAAGAGAACATAGCTCGAAGTATCTTTACGAAGCTTTTGAACATGGCCGTCAGTTTGGACGTATGGATCGACATTCAAGATCTGCAACCGAAGGAGGGCTACGCCACCCCGGAGAGACTCTACACGAATTGCATCCTTGCTGCATCTGGAATGCTTCATGCTTTCAAGGAGGGAGTGGCGATAGATCACGGGGGACCGCCAGGCTGGAAAATTCTGAGAGCTGTCACCGAAGAGTGTTCTCGAGTGTGTCAAGGTAAGTGGCTTTTACATTGCTCGGGTCTCAATATTGAGACCCACAGATATTCTCTCTGTCCCCCAGAGTGGGGCTTTCTACATCCATCTGTTTACCCCTCCAAGAATACATCTCGGACTGCCGCCGCCGCCGCCTGCTTCGAAAGCAGCGCGAGAGTCTGAGGCCATTCAAGTGAGTGGGCTCTCGCTGTGACTGGCTTCAGGAAACTCAAGACTTGTAGGATCGCACAAAGAGGACCTTCATCCACGTGCATAATCCAACGCAGATACCTTTACTGTTAACTCTTCTCCTTGAGGTTCAGCTAAATGCACTCAGTATACCATCTCTCGGTGAATGCTTCGCCAAATCATTCGCAGTTCGCACCGCGGAGCTTGTAAGACAGGTTCACGAGTTTCTCATCTCGCCAGCATGTATCACATCCGATGCCAGGCGCGCTCGGGCAATAACTCGACTCGTAGTCGCTGTGAGCACCAGTCTGCAGGCCGAGCCGCCGTTCAACACCTTGGCCGATCCCATGCGCCTCCATCTTCTGGTACGAAGGCTCAGCGATGGCCCCGTTGACGCTTGGGATAATTGCGATAAAATGCTGCTCAAGGCTTTTTCTGCACCATATACGTGCTCGATACTCAGGGCCGACGCTAGGTCTATCTTCATGTTGCTCAAAGAGGAGCAGTGGGAAGAAAGGGGCTTTGACTTGCGCGTGAGTCAATCAAGCATATTTTGATACACGATGGATATTTACTTCTTCGTGTAGGCCCTTGCCGCAACATATCTGCAAATGACACTGTCAAGCTTAGACGCCGCCACCGTTCACGAGCTGGGAGAGTTCCTGCAGCAAAATAGTACTCACCCAAGCTATGTCACACTTCTGCAAGCCATAGAGAAAAACACCGCGGTCGCTGCCCTCCGCTCCATAGACACACAACTAAAGGACACTCAGGTCGTGGATGACGTCGCTCTGCAATGGAAACAGGACGTAAGGAAGGTTGTACAAGCGATAATTGAGCCGGACGATTTGGACTGGATGGAAGACGACGACGAAGACATGGACGATGCGAAGTTTATCGAGAGAGCACTGTCTGATGTTGAGAACCGGTTCGAAAGGTAAGTTTTCGCAGACGAGCCTAGTATACAAACCTTACCTTTCTTATCGTAGGCCGATATACAATCCATCGGCGGAAGGCCGAGTTGCGCTCGCCCGACAGCTCACGCGTCTGCCATGCGCTCTGGCTCGGCATGTCGACACCCCCTGCCCGCCAAGTCGTACCACCCATGAGCTCAATCCCTTGAAGGCATGCGTCCTCTTAGTGACGTGTATATTGGAAGGCACAGAGCACGAAGTGACAGCGTCTGTACGTAGAGCAGCATACGTCGCCCTCGCCCGATCTATACGACATCAGACGGTGAAGTGCGACAACGCCGGATTGGACCATATTGCTCAGCTGGCGGCCAGAGGGATGAAGGACCTTGACAGACACGTCCGTTTGAGTGCCGGGTAAGCAGTAACATCGCGTTGTGCAATCGTATACTGACTAAATATGCGTAGCCGCTGTCTCACTGAACTTATCCGCCTCCACGTACACTTTGAGAATGGCGCATCTGTACACCTTGACCCGATATTCTCATCACTACAGAATGCCCTGACAGGAAGCGACGAGCGGTTCACGGAGACTGCATTGATCATCGTTGGTAATATTGCAAAGTGAGTGGACGTGTTGTTATTTAGTTCGCGTCGCTAAACCAGTCTGTACAGGCTATCGGAGCCAGACGTTCTGCGCAGAGCTATATTCTGCATACTTCTCGCTATTGGCAATCTCAGCCCATTAGTAAGGGGTGTCGCATATATGCAGGTATGATCGATATATCAGTACATATGTCTATATCTGACACTCTAGATAGATCCAAGAAATCGCGAAACACCACGAGAAGTCTGTGTACAATCTTCTCTCACCGGACATGGACCTCATCGCTCCACATCTCGTGAGCCGCGTCAGGAGCCACCCGCAAGCCCTCCTCGACATATGTTCCCTCATGTCCACTCCTCCTCCCTCCTTCCTCACAGTGACATTGTCGCACACCTTACCCCCTCTTTTTGCCGGCCGTGAGCGCGAGAACCTGGAGACCGTCTCCCGCGAAGTCGGCATGCGGTTGCATGAGATGTTCCTAAATCATGCATCAAGAATACTGGCAGAGGTGTTCATGCAGACCAAGCCTGGGAAGACAAAGCATGCTCTCAACTTCATTGTCGAAATTCTTGCAGAAGCTTCTTCTGGGAGCCGCGATGAACTTGATGCACAACATGTCGTTCGTGGACAGATTGTTGAGGTCATAGGCGACATCGCACTGAAATTAGGAGACCCTGACGACGATGTGGTGCAAGTTGTAAGCTCGGTTCCGGACACCACATTCAAAGGCAACAGCTGATTGAAGCTGATGTAGGCGAAAGCCGCCTTGGTGAAAGTTCAGCGGACGGCCGAGAACAGGACTAGTCAGTACGACACTATCGAGGAAGCAGTCCAAGCATTGTTACAGCAACATATGCTTGGCATCGTCTCCCAGCTCAACGACTACTTGCAAGAGGTACACGGTAAACAAAGTGTCGACGGGAAACGCCGGATCATCAAGTCACTAGGAGTGTTCATCGACTTGGTGGGGTCTACGATTCAAGGTATCGCGCCTCAGGTAAGTTAATGCTGCTCAAGTAAACCTACACATCATTCATGTTTGATTAGATTATGGCGACGATGCAGACGTCTCTTGTCATCCCTGAGCTCTCGGAAACAACGCTAGAAGCATGGAATATCTTTTTGCGAACATTGAAGCCAGAAGACCTCAGCCCACACGTTGGGCCGACAACTGCGACTTTCGTCATCGCTTGGCCGACGTTTACTCCCCGGGCAAGAGATCTCGCATCCGGATGTTTCCAGTTTCTCATCCATCGGAAGAGCAATGCTGTCGAATACCTAGACGATGTAGCCGACTTTTCATCTATCCCCGAGCTGAAGGGCTTATGGAAACGGGTGAGGAACTCTCGCACTGATTGGTCTCCCCACTTCAAGCTTCGCAAACTGTTGGACAGAGTCACAAGTGACAACGCTGCGGTCATTTCATGTGCGCTGCTAGAACTGAAGTCCTTCCTAATCGAAGACGACGAACAGTTCATTAGGGGACTCACCTCGGGAGACGTATTCGACCCTCTTGTTGGCCATATCATGACTGCCCTCTTCTCTGCCGCCTCCCGCGACCTCGAAGGATCGGACATCATTCATCAGTCTGCTCTCGAGTGCATCGGGATCGTCGGTGCTGTAGATCCCGATCGGTTCAAGTTTGGTGGTAACGACGGCACCATGATTGTCAAACACAACTTCGAGGACGAGTCGGAATCGATGACCTTTGCGACCCACCTCATTAAAGATGTTCTTGTCGGGGCTTTCCGCTCGACGTGTGACATTGCGTACCAAAATTTCCTTGCGTACGCCATCCAGGAGTTGCTTCGCTTCTGTCGGTTCAGCTCGTCGCTGGTGACTCCAGGTTCTTCCGGCTCCTTGCCTCTCAAGGTGCGCACTCGATGGAAGGAGCTTCCTAGAGCTGTTAAGGAGACGGTAGCCCCACTACTCGCTGGACGTTATGCCTTCAGGCCGCAGCCTCCTTCCCCTGTTGAACACCCGATATACCCGCGCCACACCACATATCGCGACTGGATCCAAGCTTGGGCTGCTTGCCTCCTACACCGCACGTCTGGCCGTGATGCGCGGACGATCTTTTCTGCATTCCACCCCGTTGTTCGGAATAAAGACGTCGGAGTGGCGCATCATCTTCTTCCTCATCTAGTGCTCAACATATTGCTTTCTGACGACGATCAACATATGCAAGATATCCGCACAGAAATCCTCGCTGTTCTGGAAGATCAGATCAACACCAAGAGTCCCTCAAGTATCGATAAGAAAAGATTTAGCGCACAGGTAAGTGACTTGGTCTCGAAAGTCACGTCGTAGACTAACTCACTATAATTGGAAGGCCATCTTCATGCTCATGGATCACCTCAATCGGTGGGTGCGCATTGTACGTCAAGACGTAGTCGCGAAACAGCAGCGTAAGAAAGTCCCGACCGAGCCTGACCGAGGAACAGAAGAATATCAGTTGCTAAGAGTCGATTCGATCCTGACTAGTATCGACCAAAGCTTGATAGCGAAGGCAGCTCTGCAATGCAGAGCCTACGCTCGCGCTCTCATGTGCTTTGAGCAACAGCTCGTATCGATGAGGGACACTGAAGTCGCAACGGACACCAAGATCGTTACATACGAGACTATGCATGAAATATACGCTCAACTGGACGAACCCGACGGTATGGAAGGCATATCGGCACTAGTTCTCACCCCCTCGTTGGAGCATCAAATCCGAGAGCATGAGAGCACTGGGCGCTGGACCTCAGCACAGAGCTGTTGGGAAGTTCGGCTCCAGCACTCTCCCGGTGATCTGAAGTCTCACATTGGACTTCTGCGCTGTCTGAAGAACTTGGGTCACTACGGTTGGTGTACTCGTCCTATAAGTCACACGTAGTTAACAATTATGACAGACACTATGCGCACCCATGTTGATGGGCTACTCATGCGTAACCAGACATGGGGGCCAGATCTCCTGGAATACCAGCTCGAGAGCGACTACACCGTCGGCAACTGGGAAGAAGTCGAGAGCGTCCTTGATAAAACTCAGCAAGAGACTTCCTCTGTTTTAATAGCCCGTGTGCTACTGGCCCTGCGGTCCGGTAACGTGGATAGGGTCGAATCGGCTCTATCTACTGCACGCAAGATCTTGGGTGCACCCATTTCCGCTGCTGGCGCGAGAGACTATACACGAGCGTACCAATCTATTCTCGATCTACACATACTGCACGAGGTGCACATCATTTTCCAAGAGGCACAGAGCTCCGAGAATGGCATGGATGTAGATGCTCGTCTGCACAACCTGCAGCGACGATTGGCTTTACGGCTAGACTCCACTCTACCGAGTTTCCGTTCGCGTGAACCGCTCCTCAGCATGCGCAGAACAGCGCTAACTCTCCAGTACGTCCGTAATTTGTGTGACCTAGGCTGTTTTCTAACAATTTTACAGATTGCCTCATCACCACGAGTTCAAAGAAGTCATTGGAAGATCCTGGCTCTTGAGCGCCAGACTGGCGAGGAAAGCAGGGTACTGGCAGACAGCTTACAGCGCAATACTACAATCCCGACGCAATCATGCGCCATTCTTATTCATTCAAAGCGCCAAGTTATCCAAAGCAACGGGCGAACCTTTAAAAGCTCTACAAGAGGTTGAAAATTCCTTGAAGGACCTGCAGGCTTTGGCGAAGGCGAAGGACGATACGATCAAGGCCGGTGAGGCGGCGGTCCTGAAATCGAAAGTCAGTTATCGGTCTCGTGTATTACAATCCCTGAAATGCTGCTAAGAATGAACTTATATAGGTAACCACGCTACGTGCTCGGTGGCTTGGCGAGTTGGATCGTCACGACCCTCAATACATCCTCAAAGAGCTTGAGAGTACGACGAAGGACCTCGCTAGGTGAGGGAAACGTTGTTTTCGTCATGATGTCCTCTCTGATATCCTCGGTAGCTGGGAGAGTGGCTGGTTCCACTATGGACACTTCCACGATGAATGTGCCAGCGCTCTGGTATTTCTACCGAAGGGTTCAGCGAGACTAGAGCGGTACGTGCAGGGAATACTAGTGGGGATGCGATCATTGATCTCCTTTATTCATAGTCGATTGAAGATGAACCTTTCCACCATACGTAGCTTTGCTTTTGCCTGCAGCTGTGGCTCCAAGCACATCTATCAAGCCCTTTCTCGCCTGTTGACCCTGTGGCTGAACGTTGTGGGTGAAGACGACGCCGTAGACGTGTATGCGTCGGAGGAGTACAAGAGGATTCTGGGAGAAGTGACGAAAGCGGGAAAGAGCATTCCGTTGTACAAAGTGCGTTTTATTTTTGTGGCGCAAATTATAGGCGGTTCATTACATTACCCAGTGGTACACGGCGCTCCCTCAGATGATTTCACGAGTCGGCCACAAAGAACCACAGACATACTCTTTGCTGCAAAGGCTTATTCGCTCCGTCACACTCGTGCATCCTTCCCAGGGTCTTTGGCAATTGATCTCTGTCGCCAAATCCAATCAGCCGAGCAGGCGAAATCGTGGGCTAGAAATCTTGCACAAGCTAAAGGTAGAATCCCCTCGGTTCACGTTTGTCCATATCGCTAATGACTCACGTCATACCTCAGGCCCAGGGCCCAGACAGTCTACCCCAGCTGATTGAAGCAAGCATGAGTCTATGCGAAGGTCTTCTTGGTTTATGCAACACCCCGTTAGGCGTAAATGATAAGGCAAAAAGCATTTCAATGAGCAAAGTCTTCCCCAAGTTGTATAAGATGCTGCCTCTGCCGGTGATCATTCCATTGCAAGAGTCCCTCCGGGCGGTTTTGCCTTCTACACCTTCCGCAGAGGCTCACCACCAACCATTCCCTCTAAACGCTCCTACATTCCATGGTGCGCTATCGGGGTTAGCTCTTGGAAACAGATGACTTACCTCGATCTGTAGAGTTCGAGGATGACGTAGAGATTATGCGTTCACTTGCTCGTCCCCGCAAGCTCACCATCACAGGCAGCGATGGAAAGACGTACATCTTCCTAGGAAAACCCAAGGACGATCTACGGAAGGACGCACGCCTCATGGACTTCAACGCTATCATTAACAAACAGCTCAAGTCTAATTCGGAGTCCCGCAGACGCCAACTGTGTATGTTATACGATTCCGAATTTATATATATTTTGACTGACCACCTTTGTAGATATCCGGACTTATGGTGTCGTCACTCTCAACGAGGAGTGCGGATTTATCCAATGGGTTCCTGACACGACTCCGATACGGTTCCTCGTTGCGAAGTATTATCAAGCTCGAGGCCTTCAGGCTTTCGTATGTCCTCCCCCTACGTGCAAACTTCCTGTTTCTGATCCGTGACCTACAGGACGCCCGAACGCAAAATATATTCGACAAGCTTGGGACGATGCGCGAAAATGACGCTGCGGAACTGTTTAAGAGGGAAATATTGAGCCGGTATGTTGGTCAGTTCTATTATTCCCGGATATACACCTGAGTGTTTTGGAGGTTCCGTCCTGTCATGCACGAATGGTTCGTCGAGACATTCCCAGAACCTGCTGCATGGCTATCCAGTCGCATTGCATACACTAGAACTTCGGCTGTCATGTCCATGGTGGGATTCATTCTTGGGTACGTACTTCAGCGCCATCATCCTTATACACCTATCTTACGCATATCGTAGTCTCGGGGACAGGCATTGCGAGAACATCCTTCTGGACACACGCTCCGGCGACGCAGTCCATGTAGACTTTAATTGTTTGTTCGAGAAGGTAGTCCTTATAACTATCATCTGGCGGTGTGGTGAGGCTCACGGGTAAATACAGGGCAAGACATTGCAGACCCCAGAACGCGTGCCGTTCAGACTCACCCAAAATGTTGTCGATGGCTTCGGCGTCACCGGCGTAGAAGGTCCATTCCGGATCGCCTGCGAGATCACCATGCAAGCTCTCCGCGACAACTGCGAGTGTCTCAGCACGGTCCTTGACGCATTCATCCATGACCCGCTAGTCGAATGGCAGGACGCGAAGCGAGAGAAGGTCAGTATTCAGCTTTTCCAAGAATAAATAAAAACTATACATCCCCTGTTAACATCGTGCGGATACACAGGAGCGGTCTGCGAGGAGGGGCAACCAGGTCAAAGAGTCCACCGATCTCGTCGGGTTGGCACGCAGCGCGCTGGAGCCTATCCGCAAGAAGCTCAAGGGGATATACAGCCTCAGCCAGGACAAGGCGCTGGAGAAGGAGATCCCAGTCAGCAGTATGGTCGAGGTGCTGTTGACCGAAGCGACCGATCTGAAGAATCTGGTGCGTAGTTGGATTTGACATCTACGGAAGGGAGCTGACGGGCGGTGTATAGTCAAAGATGTACATTGGCTGGAGTCCATATTTCTGAACATAATCACTGTTTCCATCTATCAATGTATCACTAGAAGCGTCATGTATCATAATATCACATCCATACCTCACCATATAATACACACTAGAGAAGAATACAATGTACAAGTAGCGATACAGAGGGATATCCAACATATAGAGAATAATGCAAGACGGGGGTATCGCAAAGGCAAGATCTAGATGAGACTGACTGTGGTACGCACGAGCCCTCCCCGCCAATCCCTCATACCAGCGGACCTCCGCTGGGCCCAGTCGCCCTGCATGCGAGTGAAGGCATCCTGTATGTGCTCCGGCCGCAACGACGTGCGGGCCTCAATCGGCGCGACGAACAGCGAACTCGTGGGCAGAGGAGCATCCTCAACTTCCTCAGATTCTTCTCGACGCATGCGTTTCGCGTCGCCCCCATGCCCACCTGTGTTCTTCCGCTTCCCAAGCACGGGTGACGAGTTCGCGTAGATGTCCTCGCGGAGGTACGACTCCTCGAGGGATTTCTTGACTTCGAGGCCGGCGAGTGTCAGGGAGCGGACCATCTCGAAAGCGAGGAAGCCGACGATGTCGACTGTGTCATCGTTGGCCTTGAGGTCTAGTGCCGGCGGGAGGTTGAGGAACTCGCGAAAGCGTTTTGCTGGGCCAAGTCGTCATTAATTAAAATGGGGTAGATGGACGGAGGACGTACCCTTGCGATACGTGAAGGACGCTTGTCGACAGTCCGAATAGTGCTGATACTCTTCTCTCGTCATTTGACGCGTCGCGTCATCGGCTTCCTAGACTCGGCCTGAGCATGATGTGTTCAGAGGCTACGTAGACGGGAAATTCACCTTCAGCCGTTGGATAGAGGCTTCATGCGCCTCAATGTCGTCTTCGTCTTCCTCGTCGTCGGTCGGTAGGACGTCGGAGAACATGTTCATAATCTCCCATGGCAGCTTGATGGTAATCTTCTGCGCCTTGGCAGTCAACTTGTCTGTAACTCGTGTCAGTGAACTTTCAAAAGAAGCGGCCATAGCACGCACCGTCTGCGCCGTCGTCAGGGTTTATGTCCACTTCTGCGCCTCCGCCGTCTCCTCCAGAGTCTTTGGCATGTTTCCGCACGTCTTTCCAAGACAAGTACGTTCGCAGCCTGTTCACCTTTGCCCTGTCATGCCGAATGAGAAATATAAGGTCTTCCGCGGAGAGGTAGCGGGCCCCACGGCGCGAGGCCAGCATCCGGGCCTGCAATATCTGCGCGACGCTCAGCCGCGGGCCACAAGCCAATCCGGAGGGAACTCACCAGCTCGATAATTTGACTGCGCACGATGTCCTCAACGAGGTTCACGGTCTCGGGCATCGGGTCCTGGACCTCGCCGAAGACGAACATCATCTGCGAGATCTCGGTGAAGTACTTGTACTCCCGGCCACCGACATTCTCGAGCTTGCGCGGGAGCGCGGCCATGATGGGGGGTGCAACGGGCTGGGACTCGGACGGGGCTGCATCCTCTGCGGCTTTGAGGGTGACACGGCTCTGCTGCATTTGTTTCGGACGATACACGCGAAACGGTGGGCCAGTAAGCGGACGGTAAGGAACGGGTAAGAGTGTTGTAGCGCCCGTTACTGATGATATCACAGATATAGTTACTGGACGTGACATCTATCTCGTTCCGATGCTTACTGATGTGACACTATAAGATTGCGTGTTATCGTGACGATGAGCAAGCTTGGGACAAGTTATATATTCACAAGGGTACAGGATTGACATATGCAGACATGGAAAGTTGGCCATAGAAATCGTGGAGAGATAGATGTCACACAGGTCATTTGCAAATACGGAAGATTCGTCGACATACTCGTACACCCAGGCTCATACGTTGCCACTTCACACCGGTGCAGGATGGCCGGCGAAGCCTGCACAGCACATCCGGCACAAGTCTGAAGAAGGAACGCTGGGCCCTAGACGGTCTGGGGGTTGCTCGGCTGCCTGTCCTAGTATCAGCTAAAGGCCGCATACAAGTTCACGTAGCACCTACGGGACGTACACCCCCATCTTGCGCAGGCCCTCCTTTGCGGCCTCGTTCTTCGCAGCCTTCTTCGTGTTCCCGCGGCCGCGGCCGAAGCACTGCTCGTCGACCATCGCGCGGACGATCCAGATGGGCGTCGTCTTGGTGCCCTCGCCCGCGCTGTCGGTGTACACCCACTCGACGACCATGTTCTTCTGCTGGAGGTACTGGTTGAAGAGCGAGAGGTGCCCGATGCTAGGAGAGAGCCGCGACGGCGCGGACGACGGCGAGTCCCCCGCGCGCAGACGCGGCGGCTGCGGCTCGGGGTCCGGCGAGAGCCCGTGCTCGATGCGCACAACGCGGTACGCCTCGACGATGTAGGGCCGGAAGAGCGGGTGCAGCCATGCCTTGACGACCTCGAGGCCCCGGTCCTTGAACAGCCCACCGACGTACGCCTGTGGGAACCGTCAGAGGCAGGGACCCCAGCTCACGCGCGAAACCTTACTTCGAATACATCGGCTGGAAACAAGCTGTTAGCATCGGGCCCGTGGAGCGAGTGAGGCGCGTATGGACGTACCCTGGATGTTGGAGGACGCGCGGAGGGCAATCTCCTGCGCCGGGTGGCTGCGAATGCGGTCGTTGAGCCTATACACGCGCGTGCTGGATGGACAAGTGTGAGAACATGATCCATGTGATACAGAGCTGGCAAGTACGTACATGGTGGCCAGCGTGTAGTTGCCGACGACGAGTGACCGAATTTTCTGCAAGACGCCCTGAGTAAAGTTCTGTACCCCATCCGCCGGCAAACTGACCGTAGAAGGCCCGACACGCAGATACGGATAGACCTCTTGCAGGAGCGACGTCACGACCATGTTGAGGACTGAGTCGCCGAGATGTTCCAGCCTAGGATGCCAGCGTCAGCGCCGCAGCGAGACGTGGAGGGAGCAGCGTACGCCTCGTTGTCCGGACTAGGATCGTCTGGCGAGTCCTCGAAGATGGCGGTGGGCCTCGCATGGACGCTCCGGTGCGTAAATATCTGCTTGCGCAGATCTGCCGATTTGATTTCGGGAAGAGGAGGGAGGGCTTCCGACTCGAGGTTCAGTCTACAAGGACACGACTCGTCAGCGTGACGGGAAAATATCAGCTCGACGGGAAGAGCTACGAGATATAACTCTTGCGGCGGTGACTGCGTGCGTCGTCAACCATCGACTCGTAGGGAACGACAGAGTACGTACGTTCCCAACGCAATGGGTCCGACGACGGAGGACAGCATCATTCCTGTGGGTGGGCACAACGAGGAAGACGACCCGAGGATGAGTAAGAGCGAGGTGTCCTACGAGAAGGGAACGGTCGGAGCTTTTATAGCATCGTTCTGTTGCAGATGAAGCTGAGCTTGGTAACTTGGAGCTCCGAGATGTGCAGCGCGCTGCAGCGTTTGCAGGGAATGATGAAGAAGATCGCTCTCACCAAATGGGAGCGTGACGGCGAGCGAAAGAATTGGTGCGGAGCCTTGAGGGTGTTCCAACCTTGCCAGATTGCCAGCTTACGACGAGCAAGGAACTGTGCATGCCAGCGCGTAGTGCCACCGTCGGATGAGACGCGCAGCATACCCTGGGTACGGCAGGGACCTGAGAGTTAAAAGCAGGTGCAATTACATCTACATACGATAGCACGAGGAACCAACACATCCAAATCACTGACAAGTACAAGGGGAGATTGTCCGTCTCATGCAGACGCTTCTGCCGGCGTCGCAGCCTCAGCGGCCGCCTTCTCCTCCTCCAGCTGCAGGAGATGGGTCAGATACGGCATCCGCGGTGCTGACACACACACACACCTTCTTCTGCACTGCCGCCTTCATCTTGAAGTAGTCCACATGCAGCCCGCACTCTGACTTCTCCTTCTTTCCGGCCCAGCGTCCCGCGCGCTCCCCTGTGTCGCCCTCCCCGCTCTTGATCGTGCTGTGCCAGTCGCCGACGCTCCGGTAGCCCTGGTCGAGCAGCTTGTTCCGCGGCACCCTGTTCTCGGTGACGTACCATTCGACAAGGTAGAAATTCCACGCGAAGAGCGGGTTGAGCTTCAGCAGACCCGTCGAGTCCACCTCGAGCGGCTGCAGGTTCGCGCGGTCCGCGCCCTGCGACGCACGCCGGCCGGTGATGACCGCCTTCACCCCGAGGTCCTCGTACGCACGGCGCGCAGGCTCGACCTGTCCAGCACGTCGTCAGCCGAGGCAAGCGCACCGACAGGACGCAGCCTACCTTGACCGCAAAGTCGTACAGCTCCTCGTCGCGCTCCCACAGCTTCTCGCCGTGCTTCTTCTCAAAGTCCTCCACGGTCTCGCATCCCTCGGGCTTGTAGACCGTCACGGGCACGCTGTACCTCTGCTTGACCTCCTCCACGAGCTCGTACGTCTCCTGGAAGTGATAGAGCGTGTCGACAAAGATCAGCGGCGGAGGGTTGGGGGTGATCTTCGACAGCATGTCGATTGCAACGAGGCCGGTGAGGCCGAATGCGGTCGTCTGGAAGAGCCCCGGGATGTGCTCGACGGCCCATCGCAGGATGTCCTCGGGCACGAGGGGACGCAGGTACTCGTTGATGTGGTCCAGCCCCTCCTGCGACAGAGGGAGCTTCAGGGGCTTGTCAAAAGTCGGCTCGTTAACTTGCGCGACGGCCATGGTGGTGATAGTGTTTGATGTCGGTGTATATGTTCGGCGAGACTAGAGCGTCGGTGGTGGCCGCTGCGGACAAAGACTCATCGCATATATACAGTCGGAGGCAGAGGCAAATCCTTCAGTTTGGACTGGACGCTTTACACCATGCTGACACCATCGGCCGCCTGAATCAGCAGCCTCTTTCACATCTACCAGCCCAATCGCGACCTCAAGAATGCAAGTAAGTTATCGCGGAGCGTGATGAACTGGCAAGGTATCTGGAATTCTTGGAGGATGGTGATGGGCAGGAGTAAAATGTGATTCCCACGTTTGCTTTGCGAATATTCCTATAGGCCGCAAATTGATTCGCTATCTGGAATTCATGCAGTGCCTGCTGAATATCTGAAAGATATACGGAATTGAATGCATCACGGGCGCCGTTACAAACAACAGCGTAACCTGATCAGAGCCAACTGAACAATTATAATTCTAGGAGTTCTGGCGAAACTGAGATAGTACAATTCAGTTTCTTGTAGTGAAAGCTTCCCATTCGGGACCGCAGACAGAGACTATGTATCGTATCGTCCACGCTCGAACGTTGTTGACCTGTGGGACAATCTAGAATATGAGTCCGCTGAGGCTAGAAAGCGAGGTGAAGTGCTCCGATTGCAAATTACGACCTTCATCCAGCCAATGTCTGTTCCAACCTCAGGCGGTTACTGCATACGCAGAAACACAGCTCTGAGGCGGCGACGGCTGTCAGGCTTGTTGCTGAGTTTCGTCCTTGCACTAGACGGAAGGCGGACTGGATGATGGCTCACAGTGTAACAATGATATATTGGTGGGTATGGGCCTGGTGGAATGTGTTGCATTAGGAATTTTCAAACCGTGCAATCAAGTATCTATACCTTGAATTTACAAATGAGACCAGCAGGTCATACAACGACTGCGACGTTCATGTTCGTCCTCTTGCACAAGTTACGGGTGATTCGAAAGGTACGGACTTACCTCAAGGTACCTTCTACCAGCCATGAAAGCAGTCTTCGGGATATGTAGCAATGTCTAGTTAAATCAGAGCAATATACTTCGGGAAGCGAGATACTTTTGAGCAATGCACACCCTGATGTCTATTGAGACTTCGAGAACGGAGTATCCCCCCATCTCCCTATCCTATCCACAGATGGCGCACCCCAAATGAGCGTCCTCGTGCTCGGGTCCAGTGAACGTGGATATCGGGTGTGCAAGAGTGAGGCAAGCACGCCTCTTGGGGGCGGTACGGCCTTCGTTGGTGGTGTAGACTCTACAGGGACAGCGGCGACAACCCCAGGCTCTATTGGCATGACGGTGACACCAGTACCAGGAGCAGATCTCTGCGTGCTCTCTGCGGCCTTCTGCTCGACCTCGGAGACGGCACCCTGGACAGCGGAAGCACCCGAGCGTGCGAGGGCGCGAGCCTCTTCGTCAACGTCGGTGAAGTCGTCCTGCTTGACGGCGCGGATGGAGTATGCCCACACGCCGACGACGAACGCGCCGAGTACGACGCCTGTAACCGCGTTCCGCAGGAAGAAGGGCTGTCGCGCCCGCTTCAAGCCTTCCGACATTTGCTGCGTTCGTGTCAGTCTGAGGGTCCGGCTCTTGCGTTGCCGCAGAGGTGCTCACGTTGGACTTGGGTCTGTAGGAAGCGTTCACGGTCTTTCGGTTGACGTACGGGTCTGCCATGGTGGGCACGATCGTGTTGGGCGCAGAACAAGTTGTGTCGCGGGCGCCTCGGGTATTATGGGGCGTCATGCATTTCTGGGCAAATACGCAATATTATACGGTCATAGTTACAGAGCATACAGACGTCGTACATGCACGCTCATTATGTGTTAGGAAAATTCAATGTATACAACGCTTGAAGATGGTGTAGAGGAGCACAGCACATCGTCTCTACTTAAGTGCGCCATCCTGATCCCCGCACGAAAATCTTCATTGAGTCCCAGCGGCTCAGCAGATGCACAAGGAGGTTGAGGGCGATAGGCGCAAAGCGAATTTAACGCATCCGGTATTTAGCTGAAGACGGACGAATGTATTGTTCCGAATATGAATGGATGCATTGATGTCTTCCGACTCTAATGTGTATTTACTCCTTCTTCTTGCCCTACACACAAGTTGTGGTCGATGAGTTAGTGTATGGACCGACAACACGAGAAGACGCACCGCAATCAAGGCGTAGCAGCCGTAGAGAACGCCACCCATGCCCACGGTGAAGAGGCCATAGTACGAGTCTGTGCAGCGCAATAGGATTAGGGGTATGCAGAGATGTCTATCACAGGTACGCACAGACGTAGAGGTGCGAGCGAGGCAGGGCGAGGTGCGGCGCGGCCTTCGAGGTCTAATACTACGAGTCAGTTGTCGTGTTCACCTAGACTACGTACGACCGCCATACCTGCACCAACCGCTGCATCTCGTAGACGCGGTTAGGCTCTATAAAGCGGCATAAATCACGCAATTTGCGACAATATCTCGCATTTTACATACTGTTGACGAGCCACGAGAGCATCTTGAGTTTTCGAGGGTGTGGGGGATGATGAGTGGACGAAGCGAATGGGTTGGGCGTCGTTTGCCCAAGCGCTTCAAGCCGTCCCTCCCCGAAGCGCTGGCTCGACTTGTCTCGAACGGTCACCTCGACCCGCAGCGATAATGGCCAACGAGCGTGTCCGAGTCCGCGTATGTGCCCACAATATCCTGCACTGTCGCTGCCATGAATCCTTCTGTTCACCGCGCGCCAGGGTCTCAGTATATTCCGTCCCGTCATCTATGGAAACACCGCGGTAGTTTTGACTGAAAAGGAGCGCGAATCCTTGCCGCACCAAGACCATACACATCGCTGGACGGTTGCAGTGCGTAGTGCCGCGTCTGCGCCTGATTCCGAGACTGTTGGAGGTGCGGATGACTTGGGCTACTTCATCAAACGCGTCACATTCAAGCTACATGATACTTATGCCAACCCCACGAGAAGTAAGTGGCACGGTCTTCGTCGTGGTTGATTCAAGTTAAATAGGGATGTAGACGTGGATAAAGCACCATTCGAGGTTTCAGAGACGGGGTATGTTCTCGAGCTTACGCACCTGCACTTGCTAACCACAATGTCATAGATGGGGCGAATTTGAGGTACAAATCCGAATCAACTTCGTCGCCGAGTCTGGCGAGAAAGCTATCACGTTTTACCATCATCTCAAGCTTCACCCATGGACCGTCTTAGGCAGCGGCGAACCCGAGAACCCACCCCTAGACGTCGCCGCGAAAATGGGCCCTGTGCATTCCTGGCAGTACGACGAGATCGTGTTCAACGATCCATTTCAGTCTTTCCTCAACATCCTGACGGCGCACCCACCAACGCCTTTACCCAAGACAAAAAGCAGACCAGTGCCATTTCACACTGCCAACCCCGCGTCGCTCGAGGCGTCGAAGGGCGGTGTGCCCGAATTTACCCAGGAGATGGAGAAGGAGGAAGCTGAGCGGCTGGAGACCGCCAGGAAGCAGGTCATCGCGGAGCAGGACAAGTGGAGACAAATCCTCATCGAGAAAGAAAAGGAGCTCACACGGCTGCAGCAACAGCTACCCAACAACTAGGTTACTTTGCGTTGTAACAGTATTGTATTTTTACAAGCTACATCATGCTATCAATCCAGGTTTTAAGTATACAACAAGCATGTTTTGGTACATTCTGAGTGAGCAAGCAAGGCTTCTTGGATTACTAGAACAACAAGGAAGCTGCGATGTCCAAATTTCCACCAGCGGCGTCCAACGTGCTGATAGCAACTTCCCTCGACACGCCGAGACCCATGAGTGTAGTGATGTCTTGCTCCGAGTACCGCGACTGAGCAGTCTGGGCACCCGCCGCGGGGGCGCCGCGTCCCCTGCCTGGCTGAGGCGCAGAGCCAAGCGTGTGACCCGACCCAGGGAAAGGCTGCGTAGAGGGGCCTGCCCCGCCGCCGGGCAGGAGGGCATGCGAGCCCGCTGCGCCGGCAACCTCCTCGGGCTTGGGGGTTTCGAACTCTCGCGCCTTGTCCGGCAGCTCGTGCTCCGAGAGGAACTTGACTTCGCGGCCTTGTATTCGGAGGGCGTTCTTTTCGAGGTCGATGCAGGCCTGGTGGGCTTTCAGCATATCCAGGCCGAAGAGGAGGTCAACGTCGCGGCCCTATGGAGATGGCACATTAGCTAGGTTCCCCCCGTTCACTTTTTCCAACGTACCTCCATAACGGTGAATGAGCATGGGAGGAAGAGGTCATCGAGCTTGAGCTGGGCGCTGTGTATACGGCCGAGAATCTTGGCTGTACCAACGCCTCGCGCGATACCAGAGAAACGTTTGTCAAGCAGACGCATGAGTCTATTGAAATCTTAGTGCAGGCTTGAGCTGGCAGTGATGTACATACCCGCATTGCTCGGCGCAATCTGGGCTCACTGAGGGTGGAGGCAATTAGTATGACAAATAGGTTGAGATTAATGAATACCAACTGATTGTCTGTTGCGCGCCGCTATCCACAAAGGCCTTCACTGGATGGCCGTTGACCTCTACAGGCACGCTGCGTTCACGGTAGGGTCAACTCCTGTCTGACATCATAGTGAGTGGCACTTACTAAAGCATGGTGACACGACCAAACGCCTCAGGAGAGTATTCCAGAGCGTGTTCCATGTTCTCCAATACTGCCTGCTGCCTGATCGCCTCTTCGATTCTCCGCTGAGCCTCAAGGTCGAAGGGATCGGCATTCATGGCTTCGACCGCGGCCTCCGCCTCTATATGACGCGATCTCGTCTGGCGGAGCAGTTCCGCGAACCGCGCGGGGTCGTGCTGAGCTGCATGGGCAACCCCGGGCTGAGCCTAGTAGGGGGATGCGGTTAGATGCGCACATAGGAGACGGGAGTAGGACGTACACGCTGGAGCTGCTGCATAAGGTTGGGATCGCCCAGGAGCTGAAGACGCATCATCTCTGCGTCCTGCTCAAGAGTCCTGTGGTCGACATGTCAGCTAACGTCGTAGATACGTAGAGCTGGATACACGCACTGGCCAGCTACCGAGACCTTTCTCCGCAAGAGAAGCATAGCATGATCGCCGACCCCGCATTCTCTCATGGTAATCTTGGGATTGTTGAGGTCTCGGCCCTCGTAAGAGATAGATTGTTCGTTGACGGGTATGCCAGACTGACATTTGTAGGCCACTCTGAGCTCCTCGAAGGTTGAATCAACGGGCAGTGGCGCGACTTACCTCTGCCTCAAGCAGAGCCATGACATTCTCGAGCTCCATATTTGGGTCGATCTCGACGACGAATGACTGGCCGAGGTCAGTTAAGAACGTCAGCTCCATGGCGGCAAGAAGCAGATGGTCGGTGAGAACGTAGCGAAGAAGGATGTGTAGTGAGAGGACAAAGTCGCCCGGGATTGAGTGGCTCAGGGAAGGCAAAAAGTAGTGGTGATTTGTGTACTGAGTTCCAAATGAGTCCGACGAATTTGGCACCTCTTGTACGTGGTCGTTGCGCTTGCGTGTACATAGCTTGCGCGTACTCTGAATAAGGCTACAAGGCGCGGAATGTGCTAGAATCAGCGAGACGTGCTGTGGGTCGTAGAAGAAAAGGCGCGGCGGACGCGGTATCACTCCCAACTCGTCTTCAAGTAGGTATCAAATCGATATTACACATGAGATAGACCGATATCATAACAACACGAGACGTATATTTACATGGCTAAGCCGGCTACTATGCACTAGCGTGCACTAGGTTTGCGTGGACCGAGATTACTGCTGGTAGACGAGCAAGCCCGTTCAATACATCAGAAGCTCCGAGGCAAAAGTCTAAATGCGTACTCACAGTCTTGATGACTGCCCCCGCATATTAGACATCAGAGAACTCCCCAGGGCAGAGGACAAACTTGCGTCTGAAAAAAAAGAGAGATATCAACCTTCAAGCTTTGTGCTCTGTCGGAAACCACACTTGCCACTCAAATCGCTGAAGCTGGAAGCCGCGCTGCCAATCTCGCTTCCTCTCTCGCTCCGAACGTTTCCGCCGAGCGTGGCCCTCCTATACACTGACGGACCCCTCACCGTACCGAATGCGTTTCCATGTGACACGGCTGGAGGGCTCCTCGACGGTCCAACGGGGCTCAGGTGGCGGGGAACTGGTGACGACGGCTGGCTCGTCTCGGACGGCGGGGAGGGTATATCAGGAATCGACCCTTGAGGCGAGCTTGCGCTCGAGAGGCTATGGTGGCTCGGGGTGTGGCTCGCACTGTGCCTGCGGCTGAAGTCTAGCCGTTGGTGCAAGCTCGACGAGACGGACGAGGACGAAAGTGGGCGCATGCGGCCACGATCGACCTCCCTCCGAGAAAAGCTGGGCTTGGGAGGCGACGAGACGAGCCCAATCGATTCCTTTGTTAGCTTCTGCTCGAGCTCGCGGAGCTTTTGGTCGAGGGCCTGCTGTTCTTCAAGACGCTTCTCCTCTTCTTCGTACCTCCGCATCTCCTCTTCCTCCTCCTCGTCTTCGTCGCCTCCGTCAGCACCTGATGAAGGCGATGAAGGAGAAGGTCTGGAGGAAGTGGGAGACAGAGGTCGCAAAGGCGCGTGTGTTCTCTTTGGCCCTTGCAGGGTGATGACGGAGGAGGATGTCACCTTCTGTGGCGAGTTTATGGAGCGATGGATGTTGCCCAAGGAGTTGAGTCGCGTTCGGATGGCCAGTGGTCGCCCAGATGTAGATGCTGAAAGGGGGCCAGTTCCAGCGCGTGATGAGTCCCTCCTGGGGAATGCAACATGCTCTTGAGTAGGCATTCTGGGAAAGTACTCGCCACCGGCTGGTGCGGGCGGACTCCCTGGCTTAGCAGTAGCAGCTTGTGGTGCTGGTGATATCGGACTGAGAGCAGTACGCAGCCCGCGCAGGTCTTCCTCGTACCGGACTTGGGCACGATAAAGCAGATAAGGTAGAGGCACCTGTAGGTGACTGGCGAGTCCTTTCCCTATGTGCCATGTTGGTCGTCGGTCGCCGCAACAGAACGTCGTGCTCACAGTTTGTTCCGCCTGCTCCTGCTACCCGAGACTTCGCGATAACCTCCCAAAGCAGCAGTTCCCTCTCGGCATTCCATTCTATCTGCTCTTTCAGTCAACGCAGCGCAGACGGCTACACTGAGTCTGTAGCACCCACTTGAGGAGGCTCGGGGAAGGCTTCTGGTTCCTCGGGTCGGTTGAAAGGGAGTCGGACTATCACCCGAACTTGCGGCGGGTGTTGGTCCATTATATGCTGCTCGGAACGCTTAGTCCCAAGTTCTGGCAGAGGAGAATAGCGTACCCAAGGAAAGAGGTAGATGAAACTAAGAGCAAGGAGCGACCTGATCGTGAAACGCCCAGGTATGAGCGTGTGTCTCGTGCGTCACCGTCTGTCAATGTCGCTCATGCGCTCATGTTCGACTCGACTCGCAGGCTACAACATCAATTATTCGGCGACATACTGAGATCAGAACATGGAAAATAGGCCAAGTATATGGAAATCGGCAACACTGTCTACGATACTAGTATAGCGGCTGTGACAACCCCGCCTTTGAGGATCGATACGTCAGAAGCATTGAGGGCAGGTATTCAATATAGGTGCTTACTATATAGAAAGAAGTCCATGTTACATAGCTCAATCGGAGAGGACGATATTGGAGAGCCCTGAACGTCGCGGTGCTGGCGGCCTGAGCACACTGACATGCCTGAAGTCTAGTTTAACCGTCCTGGGCTCAACTTCCTCAGCCTGAGGCAGCTTGTGTCTCTTGGCAGGCAAGTCCACGAACACTTCGACGGATGGCTCCGCTGCTCGCTTCCTGGAGCTCGAAGCCTGTTTGGCGGGAGGCTCATGCTTGCCCTCCCTCCAGAGATGAATTTGCTTGTATCCGGGCCCCAGTATCGCGGCGCGCTTGGCCTCATCCGGGTCGACCATGTCGAGCATTCGCTGTACTCGTTTTTTGCAGTCAGCCGATGCTGACGGCCGAAAGAGTTGACGTGATTTGACGATCTAAAGCGACGTAAGTAGCAGCCCGTCATATTTTGCAGTTCAAAGTGGGAGACCCATGCTTACTTCTAATTCGTGCTGGTTCCTTGACTGCCCGGTGGGTTTCGACTTGACAGACCATGTCGCAATCTCGGAGGATACATAGGGCTGGAGCAAAGATCCGGTCACATGTAAGAAATCATCTGGAGCCATCTTCTTGAACCTCAGTACGGCGTGCACCTGATCAACAGTGAGGAAATGTTGGACATGCTTGCACTCTAGGCATCCACGTCTGCTGCATCGGAGGGTTGCTAAAGTCCCAAGATCATCCTCGAAAGTCGTCGTGATGACAACAGTGGGGTCTTCAAGGTCTGTCTGAATCCAAGACTGGATGAAAGTGCACAGCCGAGGCCCCACAGTGTTGGGAAACGAAAGCTTTTGCATCTTCATACGGCCTAGAACTGCGTCAAGAAGTCCCACGGTATCTTCCTTGTACTTGATCAGAGAGATACGGTTGCGCCCCGCACCATCCGCTTTCAAAGTCACATCCAGATGGGTAGGACAGTTACAGAGTTGCTGTAACATGGTGTCCACGATGAAATGAGAAGCATCTCTGAGGCGGCGATGAAGGAAGGGGAGTAGGCCTGCCTCAATCTTGTCGACCTCAACACTGTTGCCATCAAAGAATTCCGTGTACTGACGAATCGCCAAAGTCACTGCTGTCATATTAGTGTCTGTTCTCCCCAGTGTGTCCTTCTTCTGGGAGATTGTAATGGCGCAGTCTGCCGCAGTGTTGCTTAGCTTTCCAAGATCTTCAGCAGTGATTTCATCCGACTTGGAACCAAGACTGAGTTGTGTTGTGAGCACAGGATGGTATGGTCAGCGGTAAGGGTGGTAGTACAGACTGTATAACTCACATCAAGAGAAAACTTTCTATCCCACCAGGGATAGTGAGCGAAGATTTCAGAAGTCTCAAAGTGCCCCCCAACCCATAGTCACTGGCACTCATGCGTGACCCGGGTTTGATGATATCAGAAACATAAAGTTCGTGTGCTTTCGTCCGTAGTTGGGCTATGTAGCCTGGCAAGGGTGAACACTTATCCAAATGAGTTCTGAGCGAGAAGAGGAGAGTGAGGATGCGGATGGAGATGTCACGGTCCTGGGTTGGGGTTAGATTGTTGACCAGGGTTTTCACTATTATCTCCGCCACCTCATTGCAGTTTGCATCGATGCACGCCGCCAACATAGTTTCTGCATCACATGGCGTGTCCGAGTCTGGGGGGCCGGGGTAGTACGCCTCAAATGATGGTTTTGGTAGAGCCACAGTGGCCTTTGATAGAACAACCTTGAGGAGTTCTGCAATGACTGCACGCTTCGCTGGCGACTCGACAACAGCCTCGTGCCGATGTAAGCGTACAGCAAGTTCTCGCAGGAATGTGACCGTAGATGCGTCGGCACATATCAGTAGAACGCTGGTCATCAAACTGAGTGTTTATGATAGAGGTCAAAAAATGCGATGACTTACTGCTCCTGTATATACGAGACTCCACCTTGAACCAGGCATTTGTGGATAAGCTTGTCATAGCTATCTGTTGCTGTGCCTCCTATGGCCTTCAGAAGCTCTTGCTGGGATTGAGTGATCCAATCTACAACATGTTGGGGGAAAGCTTCTGCAGTATCGACTTCGCCAGCTGCTTGTAGCATCTGCTCAAAGAGCCCATACATTTTATGCATTAGGTGTGTCTCCGTCATACTTTCAGAAAGCCTTGAAAGATATGATGGTTTGAGGTTCAAGTTGTTTGTGATGTAGGTAGTATGTAAGACTTACATGGGCTTGACAGATTCAAATCCCAACATCCGTATGGCAAGGATCATGCGGTCTAAACGAAAGACAGAATGGCCAACAGTACTGTCGATGTCGCTGTAACCAAAGCGAAATGTCTTTGTCCACAGTTTTACGTCTCTCCATTTGATCGCGGCGACGGAGAGAGTATGGACAACAAGTTCCTTGTACGAACTCGAGCCTGAGCTGCACTGGGAAAGTAAGAGTCGAGTTAATGCCATTTCGGCCTCGGTAGGCTGTGGAGACTTGGTGTTGTAGATGGCAACACAGCCAAAAACGACGTCATCCTCTTTGTCTACAGATAGAACATTCAGTATGTGAGAGAGAAGTGCTGCACAATCCTCACTGTAACGCTGCTGAACTTCCTGCTCGAACTCGAGGGCGTCCTCCTTTATGGTTCCAAGCATCGCAGACCGGTTGAGGCTCCTGATGCAGATCCAGCCGCGTTAGCTGGTTTCGCCTCGCCCTTACACATGTGCAATTACCTCGAGAGGACGACGCGAGATGAGGATTATCGTGAGCTGACAGTCGCACGCGTTGGCGCGACTCGTGGTGCCAGCGGTCCGTCCGATAGAGTGATGCTTACAGGACCCGGACTACTCGCTACCGTCCTCTCTTCCGTCGCCGTCCATTCTTTGATTTCTTTCATCATCCATCCGACCAAATGTGTCACACAATCCCGCAATATTTCGGGAAGCACCATGTTAAACTATCCTACAGAGCGCTGTGAGTTAATCCAAAGGTGTGGACTTCACCGAACATTGGTCCCCGCGAATATTTATGTAAACTTGCGTCTTTCCTAGAATCTGGTGTGGCTCTACACATCTTTTCTCTTCCGCAAGCACTCGGCCCACTAGAGAATCCGAGTGTGCCGGATGCAAACGGGAGCAGTAGGAATCAAAACACGAGCATCTGAATCAAAGTGAGAAAATCCCGGGATCATCAGTGGATACTGACAAGGGCTGAAGAGCAGGGTGCAATTGCTCGAACGGTGCTCCGTGTGTGGTGCTATGCTGCGCTGCATGCATTTAGTCATCGGATATGACCTCGACGTTTCCGGACGTGGGCGTCTTGGGAGCGCACACAAGCATCCATACCATCCCAGGCACTTGAATCAGCACCGGTATCCCACTCCTTTATATTCCTGCCTCCCCACCACCATCTCCTTGCGACTTCTTATTCTTCCCTTCATCTCCTTTGTCTTCCCTGCTTCTCTGTACCCATGGCAGGGCACACAACCGCTCAGTCCATAGCGTCGCGGGCTGTCGTACTGTTTTCTATGCTTGCTTCGTTCGCCGCAGCGAGAAGTATACCTGCAGGAGAGCCCGTCGACCCTTTCACAGACCCAAAGGACGACCCCTTCAACCCGCTGCATTACATCGCAAACAATGGCTTGACGGCAATGGCAGTTGGTGAGTACCATGTCACCCCTCATCTGGTAGACCGAAGCCAGGAGCAAATGTCAAATTCACGCACCAAACAAGCGAGCACCCCTTATGGGTAGGGCAGGCTCTATCAGGTGTGCGAATCCTGACAAGTCGCTCGGCATCACGATCTGCAGTTGAATAGTCTACGCATGATCACAGAATGCTGACCCTGGCTTATAGCTCTTGTGCTCGTGGTTGCACTACCGCAGACCTATTTCACGTGGAGGATAGGAGGGAGATTCATGCTTGCAATGATCATTGCCGAATATAGTGCGTACAACGTCGTCTCGACATATGATGGAGCTAACCTCCCATGTCCCGCAGCCTACACGCTAGGCATCGCATTCCGCTTCGGCCTACACTCGAACCCCGACAGCACCTCTCTGTACATCCTCTACTACCTCTTCGTCACCCTATCCCCATGTGGATTCATCGCGGCTGAATACGTTCTGCTCGGGCGGATGGCACGCTGGCTAGACGGACACCAACATGTGTTGATCCCACCGAACAGGGTCACTCTGTGTTTCGTCTTGTCAGATGTCGTCACCTTCTTGACTCAGGTATGGAACATACCTTGGATGGCTACGACGCATGTTTTGATGACATTGCTAGGCCGCCGGAGGCTCGATATCTGCGTCCGCGCATGAGGACCCGAAGAAAGCTCAGACAGGCTCCCGTGTATGTCGTCCCAATGGCTTCTCACCCTCCATATACTCACAGCATCGTCTAGATCTTCCTCGCAGGACTAGCGATGCAACTCGCCTCGTTCTTCTTCTTCACTTGCGTTTACATCCGCTTCCTGTATCGCATGCGCAAGTACGAGAACCATGTCTGGGTACGCGACCGCGGCCTCAAGTGGTACAACGACTGGCGTGCGCTCGCGGGGGCGATGTTCGTCAGCTGCATCGGCATCCTGGTACGTCTCCCTCTCTCCGTAGCCCACTGCTTGTAGCTCACCCCGTCTGCAGATCCGTTCCGTGTATCGCACAATCGAGCTTTCCGAGGGCTTCGATGGCTTCCTTACGCGGACAGAAGTCTACTTCTTCGTCCTCGACTTCGTGCCCCTTCTCATCGCGCTCATTGCATACGTCCCCTTCTGGCCCGGCCGTTTCATTCCCAAGGGAGTCACCTTCAGCTCAAAGCCTGAGGAGCCACAGCGGCAGAGCGCGGATGGTACGCTACAGGACCAGGACAAGGTGGACACGCCGGTGGTTGACAAGGAATAGGGTATTGTTTATTCTAATTTAGCCATTGGGGTATTTGCCTTCGGAAGTTTGGACATTCGGATGATCTTGGATTTCTCGGTTTGACCGGTGACTGGCTACTTGCATAGACTGCATCATTACGGATAGTAGACAACATCATATGATATCACGCACACGTACAATATATCCTCGCCATTATTTTCTTCGATCGATGGTGAAGTTTAGAGACCCTGTAAGAACGACGCCAGTCCATTGCCCGCGCCGGCTTTTTTCTCCTGTTCCTGTCGTTCTCTATTCCGTGCGAGCAAGTCTTGCAGACCAGGCTTCTTCTTGGGACGCGACTTGGCACGTGCGTCGAGAGTCTGCGCAGACGGCGTAGACGGGGCTTTCGACGACGACGCGGATAGCACAGAGGGCGTCGGTACAACGCCGGGCGTCGCCGACGGCTGCCGCGAAGGCGCAGCGGACGGTACACGCGACTCGACAGGCGCACGAGCCGCCTCCGCGGGGCCGCCGCCCACAACGCGAGACCCGCCCGCCTCCTCCTGCCGCACGACCGGCACGTCCTCCACGCCCCCACACACCCCGCACGTCCGCCGCAGCACGCGCGCACACGGCGCCG